>JAQGAF010003864.1:0-16001 GCA_034687865.1 Kryphioiulus occultus
CACCCTTGCCCAAAATTTAGGATTTCAGTTGGTCAGCCACTTAATTAAAACCCCTAAAACCCCTCCGAAAATTAACACTGACAATATAAGGCAGTAACTTACACGAAAAAATGAAAATCATGGAACATGAAAATAGGTAGTAACTTGTACAAAAAACTGACCTGCATTCCATCATGGCCAGGAAGCCCAGCACTTCCCGCACTACCTGCTACGCCCTATACTCCATCAAATAATTAAAATATTCGTTTTCAGTATGTCAACAAATTTAACCGAAGCTAAGCAAAAATCTTCGAAAAATTCACCCTTTCTCCTTTTTCGCCAGGCAGCCCCAGCATCCCAGGCATCCCTTGTTCGCCCTGAATCCGAGACGGTAACATTGTATTAAATTCACTCTTAAAGGTTTGCGAATAAATCAAAAAGTGCACCTTGGGTCCGGGAGGCCCCGACAGTCCTCTTTCTCCATCTCGCCCTGGTTTTCCCTGCAAAAATCAACCGCAAATGTATCCAGAAACATTTAGTTATCAAATCGAAATCCACGAAGTATTCCGATACCAAAATTTGCAACTCGATTTCCCTGACTTTCCCTGACCAAATTTGATTGATTTCCGTGACTTATCAAAGAAATGCCACGTGTAATTAAAATTAACTTTATCTGCGCCACTACAATTGTACAGTGATTCCTAATCTTCCAAATCCAAATCTTCAATTGAATTTCCCTGACTTTTCCAGGTTTTCCAGTCACATTTTGGAAAATTTCCGGGCAATTTCAATAAACAATTTTTACAGATTTGATTCGAACAAACAGACTATATGGCGGAAATGTTAGAAATTATAGATCTGATCATGAAATGATGGAATTAGCCCATAACTTTGTAAGAAGAAATAATAATATTAATAGTTAAGTGACTGCCACAGGCGAAATTTTTGAAAAATTACAAGAAATATTGGATTTTTAGTGCAATAATATTAATAACGATGCGAACACTACGGTAGTGATTGAAATCACTATATCTCGAGCACTGCATTTTTGAGGCCTTTTTTGAAATATACACATTGTTCATACCAACATTTGCAGCACAATTTCCCCGACTTTCCCTGACCAAATCTGATTAACTTCCCTGACTTACCAAAAATGTCACATGTAATTAAAATGAACTTTATCTGCAACACTACAATTAACTATATTTTTTTGTACTTTTCAGCCAGGATGACTAGCCAAATCTTCAATTGAATTTCCCTGACTTTTCCAGGTTTTCCAGACACATTTTGGAAAATTTCCGGGCAATTTCAATAAACAATTTTTAAAGATTTGATTCGAACAAACAGACTATATGGCGGAAATGTTAGCAATTATAGATCTGATCATGAAATGATGGAATAAGACCATAACTTTGTAAGAAGAAATAATAATATTAATAACTAAGTGATAATATTAATAATTAAGTGACTGCCACAGGCGAAATTTTTGAAAAATTACAAGAAATATTGGATTTTAGTGCAGTAATATTAATAACGATGCGAACACTAGTGGTTGAAATCACTATATCTCGAACACGGCATTTTTGAGGACTTCTTTGAAATATTACAAAATTCTTCATGATGATGGAAACGCCATAGGCGACATTTTTTTTGACAAAAATAATGCATTTTAGGTGTGTTTTTCATAAGGAAAATTAATGATGATGACAACGCCGTACACTACATTTTTTGAAAAAATAGATCACAAATACAGTTTTTCTAATGCATTTACAAAATACTTATACCAATCAAAAATAGTTGTGCCACAACAAATTTCCTGACAATATGAATTTCCCTGACTATCACGTACCCGTCTGCCCTCCCGACCAGGCAAGCCCATCATGCCCCTTAGCCCTCTAGGGCCTTGTTCTCCCATCTCCCCAATTTCTCCTTTGGTTCCATCAGGTCCCGGCAAACCCTACAAGAAAGAAAATACTTTAAAAATACTTAACAACGTAAAAATCAAGATTTGCTATGGCCAAAATGCACATAAAAACTTACGTGTGGTCCTGACAATCCGGTTAAGCCCATGGGCCCAACTGGTCCCCTCATGGCTTGCTGTAAAATTCACGAAAAATTGCATGGAATTTATGATCATAATTCTGTCTGCATCGCAAAATTTAAAAGCTGCATACCATGTGCTGAGTCAACAACTGCCTCATGGGCTCCATCATGTCTGGCCCCTTGGTTTCTCCTTGGAATTGAAGCTAAAATAAAAAGAAACTTGAATTTGAAACTTTCAGAAATGCATTTATTTATTGTAAAAACTATAAACAGGTTCATGAAATAACACATGAAATAAATAAAACAAGCTGAAATGAAAGATAAAGCCGAAGATTTCATGAAAATTATCGGAATTTCTTGGAATCCTCGGAGTTTTTGACTAATGTCTCATTCCGATTTGATTTAAATTTAAATTTTACTTACGGGAAGCATAAAGACGTGTCCTGGGGGTCCCATAATTCCATCCGAGCCAGAAATGCCATCGCGGCCAGCATCACCCTATAAGGATGAGTTATCAAATAATAAAAATCAAAATTAACCGGTGTAAAAAGTGGCAAAGGACACAATTGCTTACCTTATCTCCTTTGGGTCCAATGGGCCCAATGGGTCCTTGATATCCTCTGGGTCCCGGTGGCCCCTATGCAAACATGCAATTTAAAATACATGCAAATATTTATCAAATTTCAGAAAACCGAGTCAGGGTTCATACCAAAATTTGCAACTCAATTTCCATGACTACTCTAACCAAATCTGATCAATTTCTCTGACTTATCAACTACAAAATACCACATGTAAATAAAATTAACTTTATTTTCCGCACATTGCCCATTAAATTGCATGTACTGTATCTAATATTTTGAAATTTTTCACATGCATATATCTGGTATTTCCACAATTTTAATCAAATATTTGGAAAAAAAATATTTTAGAATTGAGAACGTCATATTTTAGAACTGAGAACGTCATAGGCATTTTTTTTACAAAAACTAGGACTGGAAACTGGATAAAATTCAATGAAAATTATATGGGTATTAATATTAGCATGAGAGCAATGCCTGCAAATTAACATCTAAGAGAACGCCATAGGCGAAATTTGTTAAACAATGTTGTCCTAATGCAATTTGAAGACATTCTTAGAAATTTTCATATTCAAGAGAATATTGTATGCTCTTTTATGTTTAAAAAAAAAACAAGACCAAAAATAAAAGGTTTCATATAAGCAGGCGAAATTTTTACAAAAATCAGATTTTAAATAATGAATTTTAGGCAGTAACTGCAATATTTCTCTTTGCAGTAAAATATAGGAACACTTGACAAACTGTTTCTTTGACCAACCCAAGAAATTGTCCATCAATTTAAACATATTTCTACGATGGATTTTAGCTCGTTTCTTTAAAAAGGAAATTTTCGGAAAACTACTGGAAATAACGAATTGTAGGTGTAATTCATAGGGTGTTTTTCACAAAAATGTATTGAAAATTAAGAATTTCAAGTCACAAAATTGAAATTAAATTTTTTTCAAAGTTTTCCCTGACTTTTTGGGCAAAATGTCCACATTTCCCTGACCTTCCCTGACGGTATGAACCCTGCAAGTCTGATTTCAAACACGACTGAATCCCCAAAATAAAATTCAAAAAAGTTTACGTATGAGGTGTAGATCGGGGTCGATGGTGTGTACCGAACATCGGGGTCAACTCCAGAATCGACGTGTACGTCGCCCGATCCAAAATCGAAGTTGGTCTGTGTGATGTACCAAAAATTACATAAGCTGTGTAAATCTGAGATACTATATTTCTCAAAATCAACATGCGGAAACTTGCCGTCAACCCTTCTCCTTCAGAGAATTCAGCCTCATGTGTTCCGATGATAACCTCGTTGCCGTTGCTGTTGCCGTTACCGTTGAAGGTGTAGCGTACGCCTTGATCCGTGGGATCATCAGCGTACGGGAAAGGTGTATCACAGTCTGGCATGTACTCCGTACACTGCTCGTATGCGGCTTCGGGGCTGGGAATAATAAGCAGTTGCTGAATGTCTCCCTGGAAAACAGCAAAAAAAATTAAATGAAACTGGAGAAAATTTGCCGAATAAAATAACGGCAAAATTCAAGATAACACATGAAATTGCAAGTGCCATTGAATCGTTCTGAGCCATCGTGTATTTTCTTTTAGCTTTTAAACTAATTGCAAACTCTGGAGAAAACGTTATTCGTGAACAAGTCAGAACCAGTTATATCAGCCGTAGGGCCACCTAGTTTCACCAAAATTAATACACAAACACAAAATTATTAATTTAAAATATGGTACTAAATTTGTTGAAACAATAAAATTAGCATAAAAATGTGTACAATTATTGGACACATGCCACTAAAAATAAAACAGCCGAGGTCTCTGTTTTCCAAACCTGGGTTTATTACCCAAAATTTGGTAAAGTAGCCTTTCACTGGGTAATATGACACACTCCAAAAACATTAATTTTTTTGCAAAATTGTGGAATAAGTATGCTCAAAAAAGTCAATCAGTCAGTTTGTGTCGCATTTCAACATTCAACATTTTGGGGGCCACATTAAAAATTAATACACAAACAAAAAATTATTAATTTAAAATATGGTACTAAGTTTGTTCAAACAGTAAAATTGACTTAAACATTTGTGCAAGTTTTGGACATATGCCACTAAAAATAAAAGTGCCTAGGTCCCTGCTTTCCAAACCTTTCCAAACCTGAGTAAATTAAACATAACTGGGTAAAGGTAACCTTTCACTGGGTAAATTAATCATAATTGGGTAAAATTAACCTTTCACTGGGTAATATGACATACTAGAAAAAACACATTTTTTTGCAAATTGTGGAATAAGTATTCTGAAGAAAGTAGTCAGTTAATGTGTGCCACATTTCAACAATCAACATTTTGGGGGCCACCACATTAAAAAAGGGGGCCACATTACATTAAAATATGAATACAGAAAAAAATTTATTAAATAAAAATATTGTAAAAAGGTTGTTTAAACAATTAAATTGGCATAAAAATATGTCCAAGTTTTTGGACACATGTCACTAAAATAAAAGGGCCTAGGTCGCTGCTCTAGTTCCAAACCAGGGTAAATTACCCAAAATTGGGTAAAAGTAACCTTTCACTGGGTAATATAACACATTCAAAAAAAAACATTATATTTTTTTCTTCAAAATTGTGGAATAAGTATAGTCGTCTGTCAGTGTGTGCCACATATCAACATTCAACATTTTGGGGGCCACCTAGTTTCACATTAAAAAATTAATACACAAGCAAAAAATTATTAATTTAAAATATGGTACCAAGTTTGTTAGCGTAAAATGTGTACAAGTTTTGGACACATGCCACTAAAAATAAAATTGTGTAAGTCCCTGTTTTCCAAACCTGGGTAAATTATCCAACATAGGGTAAAGGTAGCCTTTCACTGGGTAATATGACACACTCCAAAAAACATTAATTTTTTTTTTTGCAAAATTGTGGAATAAGTATTCTGAAGAAAGTCGTTAGTCAGTGTGTGCTATTAGCAATTCTCTAACAGTCTTATATATCGTACATTAGTATTACGAGGGTGGATCAAAAAATCTTGTTATTTAATTTATAGTTTGTTTATAACTTATGCAGCTGTACAACTCGCCTTAAACCAACAAACAAATCCATCCTTATACATACAGTAATGACTAATTTTCACGTGCATACGATGTTCCAATAATTAATTATAAAATCATTAAGACTTTTTGATCCATCCTCGCAGACATCATTTTTGCAGCTAATACAGGTTACTAAATATTTTACCTAAATTGGGTAAAAAGGACTTTCTGATAAGAGATTTTGGTAATAAGGCGATTTTGAGTAATAATTTAAGGCTTTTCTGATAAACGCTTTTTGGGCAATGAAACAAAGTTTGGTAATGAATACGAATTATTTTTGTGCTGATGAATACAATTTTCTACTGAAAAATTCCAGTTTTCAATTGAAAATTCCCTGAGTTTTTCTGGTATTCCATGTTGATAGAATGGAAGATGACACTTACATTGTTAGAAAAGTTAGTCCACAAAAATGTGGACTGATAAACTTACGTGGTAAAAAGTTTCTTCCATTAGTTGCTGACCAATGAGGACGATGCCGGCAGTGCTGATGACCGATGACGATGGTCGCTGAAGGGGCACCGTGGTCTGTTGATCACAGTCCAAAATGAAGGTCACAGAGTCACCCTTGATGCTGAAGGCGATCCGATGCCACCTGTAAACGACAAAATTAGGTTTGTGTCCATCAAGATGTGTTCGCGCGTTGTTCCTTTCTCTCATCTCAACTATTCTTACAGGTCAAATTCCCAGCCTCTCTCTTCTAACTTATCAACTGCAACATCAAACTCGTATTACCTGAACATATAATACTACCACTCTCATACATCCAAACACACCACAAACACATTTCTTTTCCTCGACCATAAGGGCAGTTGCCCTTAGCACGTTGTTCTTCTCTCTCCATCAAGATGGGGAAGAGCAATGCAAGAATTTCTGCTACTCACTTTCCATCCGCAATGGAAACGGGAAATGCCGGTTTTTCCCCATTCGGAAGGCCCTCGGTGTCCCTGTAGAGCAGCGTGATGTCGTCTCCAAGCTGCAAGGCTAGCTGTTCGTCCCCGGTGTCGCTGTAGATGGTGAACACGTCGTTGGACGTGTTCTGCGTGGCCCGTAGCGTGGCCAGTATGGAGAAGTCAGCCGGAAACCCATCTAATTAGAACAAAAAAAATTTGTTTTGCATGAACATTAACTAAGTACATGAGATTCTCAAGATTTCAAGAATTTGACTCCTATTTCTCCTTCCTATAATGTTTTTTCTTTTTTCCTATATTCTTTCTATATTTTTTCATTTTTACTCTATTTCCTATATTATAATATATATTTGACATCAAATGTAAAATAATATACATTTCTACATATATATATATATATATACATATTCCACAGAGATAGAATAATATGGGAAATATTGGAAAAATGAAACAAATATAGGAAAAGGGAAAAAATTATAGGAAGATTATAGGAATTTTTTTCTGAAAAAATCAGGTCGTTACTGCAGTTTAGAGCATTTCCTACAGTTTAATTGTAATTGCTCAAGTTGGCATACAATTTTTCACACTGTCTCACATGCAAACATAAGATTTTTGTTCACGTTTCTTCCAATGTGAATAACTGATTTTGTTTCAAAATTTTACCAGATATTTCTGAAAAAATTAAAATTTTCCAGAAAGTAATTTTATAATGACAGATTTTTTCGACCCACCTATAATAGGTACATTAAGAACGCCTACTTTTTAATTGTAATTGCTCAAGTTGGTATACAATTTTTCACACTTTCTCACATACAGATATAAAAGAAAAGTGGTTTTTCAAAAACTAGGAACAAATGATGGATTTCAGATTTCTTTTCTAAAACAAATTTAATGTGTGGAAATTCTAACATTTAAGAGAACGTAATAGGCGAAGTTTTTTTTAAAAAAACAACTAGCCATAAAGCATTTTTAAGACATCTAAAAATATTAATATTCAAGAGAATGCTGTAGGCAATTGTTTTAAAAAAGTGTTTATTACAAAAACTAAGCCACAAATGATGGATTTCAGCTTTCTTTTCTAAAAAAATTTAATGTGTGGAAATACTAACATTTAAGAGAACGCCATAGGCGAATTTTTTTATAAAAAAAACTAGCCATAATGGATTTCAAAGACATTTTAGAAATATTAATATTCAAGAGAACGCCGTAGGCAATTTTTTTTAAAGTGGTTTTTACAAAAACAAAACCACAATTTCCCCACAAATGATGTATTTCAGATTTCTTTTCCAAAAAAATGTAATGTGTATAAATGAGAACACATTTTAAGACATTCTCAGAAATATTAATATTCAACAGAATATCGTAGGCAATTTTTTAAAACAAAACCAAAAATGTTAGATTTGACATTAATTTAGGCAAATTTTTAGAAAAACCAGATCTCAGATGATGAATCTGAGCCACTATCTACTATATTTTTCTTTGCCACAGCAGTTTGCAGTAAAATATAGGAATTCTTCTAAAAATGTAGGAAATTCATCTGGTTTTCCTACGTGTTTCAGCTACTTACTTGGGAAAGGTTGGGCTGTTGGGACAGTGAGCACTGCCCGCTGTGTGAGGGTGTATGCCACATCGGGGGTGCCGTACACCGGTACGTCATTCTCGAACTTGATTGCCCGGCTATCGCAAAATCCGGCGGTCTTCACAACACCCAAGGGCTCGGTCTTGATTCCAACGGCATCGAGGAGATCCGAAGAGCCTGAAACAAGAAAGTGTGGTTTTTAAAAGCAGTTCCAAGAAAGAAAATCTCGTTTTTCTATCGGCACATCTTACATTCCGTGATATATCTTACATCTTACATCCGAAATCATCTTACATTCCAATAAACTGTATTTGACCGGGCTAACATCGGTAGGCAAATACCAACCAGATTTTTAAATGAAATTTAGAATTTCACCACAGCAAGCCTTAATTTTGAGAAGTTTTATTATTCGAGCCAATGCAATCAATTTCACTGCTATTATCAAACAAGTAACGGTGACGTCGGTGAATGCAAATGATAGTTTTTTTGCATTTTGCTGTTGGCATTTAGTGTGTGAGCTTACAGCATGTAGACACTAGTGAATAACCTCGGAGTGTATTACTGTTGATTCATTGAATTTTTAATGAATTCGTTGGTTTATGGAATATTAATACAATTTTTATGCATTCTGACTGCAGTTTCTCCTGAGTCCCCTAAAATCAAATTTTCAACTTCTCTGAGTTTCACAGGTTTACCTGCATACCCTGAAGGAGTGCTATATTACTTGCTTATTACACCTATAATTGGAAGATGGAAATAGTAAATTAATTTAGATTAGTTCTTTTATAAATTGACAATTTCATTATTAATTTCGCCCACATAATTGCTTGCAATATCTTGACTGTGGCGGAAATGTATTCAAGATTTGTTGAATTTTCCTGACTTTTTCAAAGTAAATCAATTTTCCCTGACTTTCCCAATTTCCTGTATTAATGCAACATTACTTCATGCCCAGCATCAACCTTTACCCTTCATATGTAGTCAGCAATGTGTGGTATAGGAGAAGTCAATATCCTGTAAAAATGGATCATGGAAATTCATTTGAGATTGCAAATGACTTAAAAATAAAAATCACCCGAGTCAATTCCAGTAACATCGTGCCACTTTTCAAAGTTTCTAAGTTGCAAACTTACAGAGTTGTTGAGCTGCTGAGTTTCTATAAGTTTGTAAATGGCAAAAAGAAATTTTGATCCAGAAATGACTTCTCCTATACTACTTTCATGGCCCGTACACTATACACGAAAAATCAGAATCTTACACTTTAAAGCAAGTAGTTATCTCATAGCTGAAAAACTGAAAAATCGCATCAATAAAGTGCTTTGGTAAGGTTGTCACTGGCAGAATCAGTTGCCATGACACAGATCGCATCCTAGCAATTAATCTCTCGATAAACCGCTATCGTCTCATTAGCGCTAGCCCATAATTTTGCGCTAAAGCCTCATTAACCCAGGGTCTAACTAATTAATTTGGGCATAAATCTCAGGATGAGATCAGTGGCAAATGTGCCCGTCCTAAACGCTTTTGGTGCCCAACCCAGAGCATTGACCGAGCCTACATCAGTTTCTGCAACTCGCTCAACACTCCGCTCTGCGTGGTCCTAAAAACTCAACTTTCCCAAACAAACACCGATAAAAATGAAAATGACTTGTTTGTGCCTTATGTTACGAGATGAGAAAAACTTGACTAAAAAACATACAGGCTAGCATTGACTGACGAGTTATGTGGTGCGCTAAGGAGCTTGCGTAAGATTCAGGAAGAAGACTGACTCGTAATGCGAACAACTGATGGGATTCGCCACTTTCTTGACTTTGCCAAGACTTGAGGGAGGCAGATTTTCGTGGTCAACAATACTGATTATTTTACCTCTGGGGATCTCTTGGGACAAGTAAGTCTGAATATCGCAACCTACATCCCACATGAAAAGGAAATGCATTGCAAATACAGCAAATACATTTCTAAATGCATACAGCAATGTATTTTAGTAATGTATTTTAAAATGCATTTTACAATGCATTACGAAATACATTGAACAATGCATTATATGTAATCGAGTAGCCAATTTTTGATGTTCCCATTTTAGTAGTATGTTTACTATAATTTATATAGGCAGAAACAAATGATAACAAAACACTTGATTTGTGTAAAATTAAGAAGTTAATTTGCACTGCTAGTGATATCTTTAATTTAGAAATTAAGAGGTTTTTTGATAGGAAATTTAGAACTTGTGGTAATGTTGAGGGTTAATATCATCAATACAATACAATTGTAAGTACAGTACATTCTTCAATGCATTATGCAATGCATTGCCATATGCATTGGAAAATACATTCTGAAATTCACCTTTAATGTATTTTAAAATGCATTCAAAATTGCATTTCACAAATCACTGAAGACATCACGAAATGCATTCTGCAATACATTTCAAATGCATTGCAATATAAAATGTTGAATACGCAGGAAATGCATTTTCCTATGCATTTTTCAATATATTAATGTCTCGATCTTCAGGTATTTTGAAATACATAATATATTACAAAATGCATAGGAAAATGCATTTCCTGAGTATTCAACAATTGAAATAGATTTCAAAATGCATAGCATGCATATTACGTATTTCGAAATGCATTTCTTTTCCATGTGGGATGTAATTGTAAATAAAAAAAGATTAAAAAATGTCTTAATGGCCTTTGGTGATGGTAACATGATTCGTAGGTCAGCATGATCAAATTCAGTCAGAACCCTGGAATTCAGGAGAATTTGATAAGTTTAATCGAGTTTCCATGCTCATATTCAGATGCAATTTCACTGCAAATATTACATTTTCAGGTTTTAGTTAGTGGTGAATCATTCTTGATGTTTTTCTGAGCAATGACTATTTAAAAGCGTTTGACCTCTTCCTTGTCAGTAAGGTTTGATTCAGTCAGAACCCAGGAATTCGGGAGATTCAAGAAAATTCAGCAAATGCTCAGTTTCAGTTGAAATCCCAGAGAAACTTTCAAATGTTTTTGTTCCAGGATTCCACCAGAGATGACAGTTTCAACTACCCTAACTTTTCCATGTTTTAAAACAAATTTCCCTGACCACTTTGACCACTGGCAAAAACCACAAAAACATGACATATGCCAATGCAAAGAATGTTAAATTTTATTGCTTAATGACGGAAAACAAATTGTCCTAAGCAAGCAGTGCTAATTTAGATGTTTTTAATTGGCAATTTCATTCTTAATTTCTCTGCAGAATTACTTGTCATCTCGTTTCTCGTGTTGACCAATAATCAGCCTAAAATGTATTATTGACTGGTTGAAGTTCCATGACATTTTCAAATTCATGTTTCCCACTCAAATTCTCAAGTCGTTTTTCCTAACAACTTTTCAGTCATTTCTCTGACAACTTTTCAGTCATTTCCCTGACATTTTTATATGAGATTTAAGCAAAATATAAAAATGATGGATTTTATTCCACACTCTGATACAATGCTGATGCAAATTATGTCAATTTCGCTGAGATTACATGATAAGCAGCCTAAAATATCTTATTGACTTGTTGAGTTTCCACGACATTTTCAAATTCTCAAGTCGATTACCCTGACAACTTTTCAGTCATTTCCTTGACAACTTTTCAATCATTTCCCTGACATGTTCACATGAGATTTTAAATAAATATAAAAATGATGGATTTTATTCCACATTTTGATATAAAAGATGACTGATTAATTGGCCGATGCAAACCATGTCAATATCCCTGAGACTATATGATTTTCCCTGACTTTCCATTAAGTGGGAACCCTGAAATTTCCCTGACAATTCCAGGTCTGGGGGAACCCTATGTTATGTTGCATGCTATTTGACCCCTGCATCAGGGTTAAAAATGTGATGGTAACCTCCGAATTTACATGAAACTGTTGAAAACACCACAGCAATTAGGGCTGGGAATATGCTGGGAGTGATAATCTCGGTTTAATTGGGCTTGTTAGCGATGTCAACGCTTGCGTGTAACCTGATGACACCGTGAAGGCTAGCCAGAGGTCAAAGGTAAGCGGTCAGAGTTTAACCAGACCGACTGTGAACGTTCGAAAGTGAATGACATCTAACCAAACTGTTATCCAGGGTTGAAAAACCTTTGCTGATTTCCCTTTTTTGCTGGCCAATGGGGAGCACAACGTGGCAAAGAAATAGCTTTTTTGGGTCCCAGAGTCGAGTCAGCTGTTGAACCGTTTTGGTTTCAGCATAGGGTGGGGGCAAAAAACGAGGGGGAAGGGGTATTACCAAAACTGCTAAGATGGGGGCTGACAAATGGCAATGCAATCGGAAACCGCTGCCATCCATCCGTCAAGAGCCGTGACATAGATCGTCGGGCATCTAGGGTAAGATCAATGAATTGGGTCACATGAATCAGTGTTCAAAACTAAATATGTTGAAGAAAGAATTTTCACAATCTCGGATATGATAGACAAATTCTCAAGTCGATTTCCCTGACATTTTACGTGAGATTTTTCTACGGGTTCACCGGATCAAGGTCTCTCAAGAAAATGCCATCATGGTTTCTTTCCATTAAGTGGTGAATCCAAGATCTCTTGAAGATTGAAGGCAAAATTTCTAGGGAAGAAATGTCAAACGATAATTTCAAGTTCAACCCATAATAATTCATTTAAAAACAAAGAAAACGCCACAGGCGAAATTTTTGAAAACTATTTAAAAATAAATTCAGTATAGAAAAACTCAAAATTGGAATCTAAGTACGGAAAATGTAAGAATCGCGAAAAAGGTGACAAACTAGGAATTTTATTACATTTTTCGGCAGTTTTTCAGGGATGCAAACAAAGAAGGAAATCTTTTAAATTAGCACCAAATTTTTATAGGATATGTATGATTGAGGATTTAAGGCAAATACCATAGGCGAAATTTCTAGGGAAGAAATGTCAAACGATTGTTTAAAAGTGTAACCCATAAAATAAAACGCCATTAGCGAAATTTTTGAAAACTTTTTCAGTATAGAAAAACTCAAAATTAGAGGATTTTGAATGATCCTAATGCAAAATGGAAAATCTAAGGATCACGAAAAAGGTGACAAACTATGAATTTTATTACATTTTTCCGCAGTTTTGGAGAGATGCAAACAAAGAAGGAAATCTTTTAAATTAGCCCCAATTTTTTATAGGATATTTATGATTAATCATTATTAATCATAAATATCCTATAAGATTAGCTTGTTTTTCATATACATCAACCAACAAATTAATAAATCTTCGCAGGCCAAATTTATTGAAAACAGCAATTTTAACCGCTTTGCAAAATTGATAATCATAATTAATTATCTTATGATATTCAATGCAATTCCAATGTATTCATAACTTCATTTTCCTGTCTTAACCATGAGAAAATTAGTACTCCCAAGCAACAACTTCAAGCCATTTTGGTGCTAATTTTTAAGATTACCTTCTTTGTTTGAATCTCCAATAACTGCCGAAAAATGTATCAACATTCAAAATTTTGTCACATTTTTCTCAAAGAAAAAAAAACCAGTATTACAGTATCTCCTTCAACATTGATATTGCTAAATTTCGATCTTAATTTATCCAAAAATTCACCAGTTGTCGCACCACCCTTGATATTGCTAAAATGAGAAAACTTCTTCAACAATTTCGTCCCTTTGCTTTGAAAAAATTCTGGCTCCTCAAAATTGACACCAAAATTGAAAAACTGGAGCTAACCAGGCGAAAATCTCTTTGGCACATTGGTCATACCAAGCCAGCAAATATTTTTCGTTTTCTCCTGAATATTCTCAATATTTCATATAATTTCGCAGTTCTTCAGATGCAACTTTACATATTTTCTTATGTTGCAATAAATTTGTTCAGTTTCATTTCATTCACTTACATGTATGTAACTGCTGAGCCGATGGGGTGCTCTATCTCGGCATGACAGTTATGTAGTTGTCGCTGTTCTGAACTTTAGCTGCTATTAAAATCTCAGAAAGGTTCAAAAAACGCTTTTAACTATAGTGTATCAAAACGTTTTTGAGCTGGCAAGCCTAATTGGGATTTTGTGTGGGACCACGTGCCCGGCAAAATTCGACTTTTTTGTGAAAACCATCAAGGAAATATCGCATTACAGGAATTGCTCCTTGCTGTTTTGAGAGATTTGCCTGACTTCCATTTCTATTTGCTTGATGATAATTGTGGCGTTTTATGCTTGTCGTTGTTGTTCTTGAGTGTTCCTTTATTTAGCTTCCTATGTCACCTCTTGCAAACTCATAATATTTGCTGTATTTTGCGCCTCATTTATGAAATGTTATCTTCTTTGCTGACAGTTTAAAACTTCAACAAATCTATGAACTTCCACTAGAATTCCCAGACAGAAAAAGATTTTCAGACAACAAAAGTTTAGTAAAACTTATTATATTACAATGGTTCATCATGCACCATACAACTAACTACTAGCCTGCACCAGTTCAACGCAGTAATAGTTGTTAAAGGGGTCATGTTTTTAAACCAAAATTGACCTTCTCGAGAAAATGTTTGGATAATTTTTAAACATTTAACAATATAAAACATTGAAAATTACAAGACAAATTTCCTTCACATTTCTCGGTCTTTTATTTCTGGACCTAATCGATATAAGATTTACGAAAATAAGCTAAATAAAATTTAGTCCAAAATCCCATTTGTTGTACGCAAAATTAAATTATTACACTTCCAAAAATTCCAATCACAACAGTGAAATTTCATTCTGTAATAACTGAACCATACTCTATTAGCAAATTAGAAAATAACGCATTTGGGAGCGTTCAAGTATTACGTCATCATCTTAGGGGATCATCATCGAAGGGGACTAAGGGTGAGAGGGGGTTGGTATAATGAGTTTTACAAAAATTTCGTTTGCAGTTTTTTTATTATTGAAACGATTGATATCTTCAAATGAATTTCCCTGACTTTTCCAGGTTTTACAAACAATTTTTGGAAAATTTCCAGACAATTTCAAGAAACAATTTTTACAGAACTGATCCAAGCAAATACCATATGGCGGAAATTTTATAAATTCTAGCTCTGATCACGAAATGATGAAATTAGCCCACAATTTTGTAAGAAGAAATAACGGTATTAATAATTAAGAGAATGCGTAGGCGAAATTTTTGCAAAATTACAAAAAATATCGGATTTTTAGTGTATTACAATTAATAATGATGCAAACCCTAGTGGTTGAAACCACTAGATCTCAAACCCAGCATTTTTGAGGACTTCTTTGAAATATTAAAAACTCTTCATAATGACGGAAACGCCATAGGCGAAATTCATAAGAAATATTAAAGATAATGAAAACGCTGTAGGCTAAATTTTTAGAAAAAGTAGATAACAAATACAGCTTTTCTAATGCCAGGGTTCCCAATTTTTTTGAGAACGAAATTCCCTGACTTTCCAGTTTTTCCAGGTCATTTTAAAATTTTTCCATGACCACGAAAAATCAATATTTCATTACTATACTTTATTTTTACTTTGCAAAGATATTTATTTCTAGTAAAATGTTAAAAAAATTGGAACGTGAACATTTGAAAACATTTGTAACTTTAATAAAAACTTAGTTGGAAGAGTTGGCTAACTTTTCAAATCATGATTTAACAAGTCTTTGGCATATTTTTGTCAGTATAATTTGGATCATAAAAATTCTAGGTCAAATTTTACATCTTCCCTGACTTTCCAGGCCTTTTCCCTGAATTTCTTAAATTCCCTGACTTTCCAGGCCTTTTCCCTGAATTTCTTAAATTCCCTGACTTTCCAAGCCTTTTCCCTGGATTTCTTAAATTCCCTGACTTTACAGGATTTTCCAGATCATTTTAAAATT
>JAQGAF010003865.1:0-15997 GCA_034687865.1 Kryphioiulus occultus
ATCAAACCACCCCTTTGCAGTTGCTCAAACTAAATCCGTAAAATCAACTTTAGGTAAGCAAAACGCGTTTCCATACAAGACTTTCTTGTTTAAAATGTTCTTTAACTCTGCATGGAAACTAGGTAATGTACATGTATAGTAACTGTTATCATAACTGTAATTACGAATGTGTCTTCCTAATTGATGAATTTTCATTAGAGAAGTTTCATTTTATGTTGTGTGGTTAATTAGAACGCAAACTGCTCAAGAAATGGATACCTTTTCCTATTTGCCTTAATTATTCCTGAAAGTCTGTTGAGATACGCAATCTATAAACGATTTTTCGTTGCCATCTATTTTCTTTTCGTTATGATTTGTTTTCATTATCACTCCCTCTTTGTTTTTTTAATACTTTCAGACCCAGCCAGCATTAAATGCGAATTTTTCTGCGCCACATACGTTGTATGCGGCTTATAATTCAATTTCGTATTTCGGGCACGTCTTGACGCCGTGTTAATTACAAATCCGGTGCGGAATCGCGCATTTCTTCTGGTAATTCAATTTTTAAAATTTGGGGAAATTGAAAACCGCACACGTCGCGTGTGTTTCTGTCGTGAGATACCAGGCGAGCATAAAAAGCCTCACGTTATCTCTTATTGCGAGGGAATCTTATTACGTCTAAAATGTGTATAAACCTCGTATTTCAACGTTTTTTTCAAATCAGAATTCAGAATGCACCGTACGCCATTTAATGTATGGTTGTAATTCTGCACTCTAAAAATTTTAGCATAGATGATGGTATTTTCCACTAACGGGGTCTTCAATTTGAAAGAGATTTGAACCTTAAAAAGATAAGATTCCAAAGACCTCATCCTGTTCTTTTCCGGATCCCCTTCAAATTGTGGAACCTTGCTGATACACCTAATTGGTTTTCTGTTCAGGTTATACCTTAATTAGTTAACAAAAATAAATGCAGTCGGTATAAGAAATTGAAAAGTCGTTGGATATTGTACATTCGAAGGTTCGCTGTTTGATGAATCACAATTTTAATACTCGGTATACATAGTTTGCCAAAGTATGAAAAATGTCGTTCACAATTTAATTAAAAGGTGTACCATTGTAAACGTACCTGGATTATATTATGTACATTACATAGTTTATGTAACAACAAAAAAAACATTTGCAAAATTAAGAACGACTTCTAAAATAAATAAAATAGACTTTTTCACTGCAAAATGACTCCTCCTGCCCAAATTTCCTTACACTGTCTTTTATTTGATGGCCCAACACATTCACATATGTTCTGGTTGTCCCGATATAATCACTTTAATTAACATTTTCGACGCTATTATAACCTAGACCACTACCACCTGCAGTGTAAGTTTGTCATACATTCCCATTACTTTTTTTTTGCATTGAAAAATTCTATTTTATTTTGTTAACTCGTTCTTAATTTTGCAAATGTTTTTATTGTTATTACATTAACTACAGTATGTGATGTGCATAATATAACACAAGTACGTCTACAATTTTGCTCCTTTTAATTAACTTGTGATAGACATTTTTAATACTTTGCCAATACTTTTTTACCCACTGTAAGTTGTGCAACGATTGCTTAAGATAGTAACAAATATCTCGGCCTTATTTTTAGATTCCAATGGTGGTTGTCGTCTAAGAATGCATTGCTACCCACGTTACATATCCGATGATTTTCTGCTAAATCACACTTATCATGACAGTGCTGTAGCATTTAATGACATTTTCATGTTTGCACGTGGAAACGGCAAATGTTCGGCTGATCTTTGGGATTTTTCAAGGCGAATTTGGATATAAGACAGCGCCTTGAAACGCCTACTACGAAATCTTGTACTATATAGAGCACGTACATGTACATGTATGCTTTGTCCTATATACAGTATTCGGCTTTATATTAAATTCAGTGTTGCATCATTTTATTACCCCTATGAAATTCCTCTTCATCATAACTAATTTTGTTGTTAGGAAGATGAAATTTATTTTTGTACGCTAAGCACGCGTATCTGCAGTTTATCTTATTTTTTAGAAGAAAACACCATACATGTATATTCGTTTAAAGCCATTACTTATTCTTTTTTTTTAGATTTTTGGAAGTAATTAATAATCATTTATTTAAAATTCACCTAACGAAGTCCATAAAGGACTTGTAAGCCCTGATCATCAACAAACAAAATAGAACATTAGAAATACAATAAAAAAACAGACAATCGCAATTTCTCTAAATATGGAATAAATATTAACATGTAATCAAATCTGATACATTTAGCTTTTTACATAGTTAGCGTTTTTCATAATCACGGCATATAGGCATCATTCATACATGAGATTCAGAAGGATAAGCATAATAATAGCATTTATACATAACATTCATAAAACAACACAGTAATAGTAAGTAAACATCAAACCTGTCATCACATCAATTTTACTTTTCTAATGTCCAGTAACGTGTTGCGGGTGGTTTTATTTATGAAATTTGTTCACGTAAACATCACATACGTGTATGTACATGTGAAAATCAATTAAATTTTTTATTGAAATATACTTTTCTACAGTGTTGCCAGCGCGTGCTCTCCGCGATCTGCAGAGTAAGCTAATTCTAAATATCCACCGTAAACAGGTTGGCTAAAACCTTATTTGTTGCTGGCTTAGCTTGTGAATTTAAGAAGCCAGCTAAGTTTGGTGTTTTATAATTTATGAACTTTAGTCCACTCAGAAGTATCGTTTTTTTGTTGTTGTTTGAATTTAAAGAGCACTTAGCGAATGATCAGGTCACCCCTTGAAAATTTCTACTTTTTATTTCATTGATGTTCAGTAAATTTATGTAAATGAAACCTTAAGAGGTAGCTATGGTTTCCACTTACACGTATTTTTTTTCTGGAACTGCTTACATTATTTACTAAAGGGAATACAGGTTTTCCCTGGCATCTTGTTTTTCGCAAAGACCATAATACGACCTGAAATTGGCAAAGCATATTTTTTATGTTTTCAAGTCACAATAGCTGTGCCAGATAAAAGCAGTGAAAACAGAACTTCTTCAGCTTGTTTTTCAAAATATAGCTGGAAAGTCGTTGGCCCTCCATTTTTCGATAACAAATGCTCGAAAAGAGCACTTCTTTTTGAAGCCCCCCAAAAAGGTCATCTTTAAGATGGAGCGTTGTCGTAATGGGAAAAAATGAGAAATTTATTTTTATGGGCTTTTAATGGATATTAGCTAACGTTTAACGACAAGAGCGTAACTATAAAAAAGGAATGTTCGTTTTTTATTTGACTAAAATGATCGTGCGTCTTTTTGACAGTCCAATACATCAGGGCTTCATTGGATTGCCGCTAACGTTGGATTTTGCCTGATTTGCGTTGCAAAAAAATTAAATTTGCTACGAGGCACTTAATAAGAGCCGATCACTCCTTTAATGCCCTCTTAATTTGTGGAATATTAATGATTGGTTGCATGGGGCTTAATTAACATTTTTCGCTGATTAAAACAAGATTCGAGAGACGATGCCCCTGGGAATTGTTCGTTTAAACCCGGTTTAATCTTCGAATAAAGTTGACTAAAATGGATGCAAACCGGATTAGCTTGACCTGCATTACTCAGTTGTAAGCATTGATTGCCTACTTTAAGGGGGGATATGCGGATCGAAACTAATGGAGACTTTATTGAATTCATAGCTATATCTGACGTAAAAAATCGTTGCCGAATCTAATTAAATAAATTCAGAAGTTAGGTGATGAAATTTCCGGTTTTCCACCCTCGACGGCGGCCATTTTTTCCGATTTGCCCCAATGACTTTATAACTGTTCACCTTAAGGGATCAGTCGCAATATTGGTTGAATTTACGATTGGCTCGTTCGTCGATGGAATTGGACGACGCAAAATACTGTACTCTTTAATTTCGCAAAACCTATCAGACTAAACGAGTGGAGCGCTCGTGAGATTTACTACCCATAAACTTCATTACCGTTCGGATTTTTGGATTACTTATTACGCCATTTTTGTGGGACGCATATACTGTAGCCTAGGCAAATCGATGCTGAATTCCCGATTTCCCACCTCAGCGGGTAAATATTGGGCATTTATGAGCACCACGCCCACATTTCAATATCGAGATCAATATAAATAGCTGTAAATATTGTAATTTCCACCAGGTTTTACAGCGGACCGGTCAGCTCAAGATAGCCAGCGCACGCACAGGCTGCACTTTTATGACGAGTTTTTACCGAGTTTTATTGCAAATTGGTGCCCTAAAATCGGTCGCTGGCATATTTCATTATTTCATAGAACCCAAGGTCTTATCCGCATTTATTGCCGTCAACATCCTTAAAATTGATCGAAATTTATTAAATTGGGACCACGTCGTTCTGCATAATTCAATTTGGAAACTGGGTGGCGAATTAATCCTGATGAGCACATTTTCGACGCGATTCTGTTCTGGTTCCCTGACAAACGACACGGCCTTCAGAGGCCCTTCCTATTAATTCAGAAGCAGATCTCATTTAAAATGTAGCCTTTTTCGGATATAACGATTTTCGATTGGCGCTTAATTCCATAATACGTTTATGCTCGCCATTATTTGCAAATGTTGTCCCCACCAGAAACAAAAGGGAGGACTGATTTCGTGATTTTGGAGCGTGATTTGATTGGGACCTTATTTTAGATCCTACTTAATGTCGGGATGAATTCAATAGCGCAATTGGGAAAGGACGATGTGGATTCGAAAATGGAATAAACTAAATCATTATGAACAATGTTTGCCATTCTGGGTCATCAGTCTTATCCAGTTTGCTCAGTTTGCCTTTTGATTGAAACTTCGAGCAAAAATGCATCGATATTCTGATGGATGTAGTCTTGTGTATTTAAAGTATGTCGCAAAATAACCTCCTTCAACAGCATCCAGAAAAACTCTTTATCTCGCCTGAATTATTTTCGAAAATTGCCGGTAAGTGCTGACATTTGATAGATAGATTCAATTCGCGGAATGGTTTCTTTTATTAAAATTGCGTATATTAATGTAATTCTCTTTACGATTTAATTGATAACTTTAAACGTTGAAAAAATACGTTCGATACTGCGGCCTAACCCAGATTTCGAAACATACGCGTGTCTGGAATACATTCGAACGCGCGGGATTTGAAAGCTCAAAACCGCCCAGAAAAAGTGTATGCGAAATATACGTTGTCATTCGCTTTATCTCATATGAGCGCCAAACTTGGGGTTTTATTGAATACCAATAATATCATATTATGAAAAATTGAACCCGAAAAAACTTAAGGTTTTTTGTGGCGCCGCATTTTATGCTCACTTCCGGGTCCTATGTAGGTCCTGCTACCCTAGATTTCCTTCCCTTTTCCTGAATATATTCTTTGTTTATGATCATTAGTTAAAATAGGCTCGTGGTTATATTTTTGGGTGGAGTAGTTAGAAAAACGAGTGCACTGGTTGTATGCACCAAAATCAGCTTCATCTTTTATAAATGAAGAGACCTCCTTGTATTGTTCCTTTATTTCTCCATTTTATCTCCAGAAAGCACAGGTGCAATGGAAATCTGATAACGATGAACCAAACTTAAGTAATTCGAGAGTGAAACTGCCATTGAAGGTCCCACCCAGTTGAATGACACTACATGTAGTTACGTAATGTGTGAGACAATGTGCTTCAGGCTTTTTGTCATTTTCCCATGAAGTAATCCAAGTGTATTGACTCCTGTTAATTAGCATCGTGCGTTTTTATTACGAAGAAATCCATTAACTGCATTTAATGGCAGCCAGTGCAAACGTCTACTCGCTGGAAAGTTGATGGCTGGGTGGCATAAAACAATTTCGCTTATTACGTTATCTTCGCTCAAAATATATATGTATATCGTAACGAATGAAATTTAATACGCGACTAAACTTGCAGTAATTGGAAAATTAGTCATCTTCCTAATAAATTATTAGAGGACTGTCTCGTTTTGAAAACTCTGGATAATGGACTATTTTTTATATTAGTTGCTTTCAACTGCTGGTAATGTGTAATGTGTACATGTAATGTGTACATCTAATGTACTTGTGAGTTGAAAATCCATTTCATTTCAGTTAAACTCAATATCTCTACTACCAGTAAGTGAATACCATGTAGTATTCCGTTTTTTAATTACGATATTGAATAAAAACGCTAATAATTTCCGGTTAAATGTGATAGTTTAATTACAGTTTATACTAATATAAAAATGAATAATTGGGCCAATAGAATGCTTCATCGTACATGTATTGATCTAGCCATATTCTGATAAGGCTGGTGAATTGTGATTAATTCCTAGAAAAAAAAAATTTTTTTGCCATCGCTCATAATTATTACGACCTTAAGCGATACTCCGTTATCGTAATTATAATTCACGTGTCTTTGTCGAGAAACCCATTTGAAAAGATTTCACCTAATCGAATGGTACTTGCTGTCTTATGAAGTAGATTTAATGGTCGTTCATAATTACTGTGTAACTTATTTTTCGCTCCCGAACATAAATCGATCCGAATTTTGAAAAATGTGTACATTTCTGCTCGGTCGTGTATAATGAGTATGGATGCTTCTGTCAACTTCACGAAGCAATTCATATTTTCGCCACACATAACGGAAATCGATTTAATGCATCTTTAATTACTTTTGTTCATAGCCCACGCAGCGTTTCCTAAGATATATACACGTACATTTTAATGAAAAAAAAATTAATGAGTTTTTTAATTGGCATCTTACCTCAGCATAGTGCATGCACACACTATATACGGTTCATGACGTGGTCATAGTTGACATTTCTTGATTATAACCCAACTAAACATGCTGAGATAGCGAAACGTAATTAAAAAAAGTTTTCTCACGCCTAACAAGAATGAGCTAGTTTAATTACGTTGAAATTGGGGTTTCCGTGATGATGTTTGGAAATTACGGCAATAAAGGAGATGAGATAACGCTAATTTCAAGGGTCAATCTTAAAATGATGTGGAATTTCATCGAGGGCATTCCATAAATGAATTCAACTGGTTAAATTTCTTTCCCTGCACCTATCGGTTTCTCGGAACGCATCATAGATGGCGTTGCTGTTTTTAAATTGTTCACCTACTGAAAACTGGAGCGAAAATGCAAATATAGGCTCCATTTTTTAGGTGACCTTTTTCTAACATTTATCTGATATATCCGTCATGTGTAAATTTGGTGGCAATCTTCCATAATGATTCATGATTTTAGAGGGAACCGAGTTGAACAGAATGCCATAAAATATATAAAATATGCGTTGGTGCGTCATTCTACACGTATCATTTCACACTCATTATGTCCTCACGATATGATACGATGCAAGACGCTCTAAGTTAGCCTTTAATGCTGTAACTGTACCCTAAAAAAGAGATAAAGTTGGCTTTTTATGGAGTACGTTATACGCGATTTGAACGCCAAAAGTCACGATAGGAGAAAAAGAAACGATTACCATTGGTTGGCATTACTATGTGCATGAGAAAATGGTGTTCTATCTCCTAAATGACAAATGATTGCATTCTTTTTACAGCAAACAGATTTCTAAAATGGTTTTCTGAGTTTATGAGCCGTAGATCCTCCCACCACAAACAATCTATTTTGTTCGATCTGTCAGCCGAATGCCACAAACTTACCTTGGCTAAGTCACAATCTAAAAATAATTAGCATTAGGTTATACTGCGATGGGAAACCAGATTCTCGTGTGGCGACAACGCAGAGAAGAATGCCCTTTGACCTCTTCGGACAAGGCTGCAGTGCAAGCCGCTAACAGTCTTACCCTGATTTCTGTGTGTACAGGTTAATTTTAAATTTACAGTATATATGCAGTATTGCAAGCAGCTTCAATAGAGAGTGAGAGAATATACATGTAGTCTTTTCCAGAATTAAACACTGCTCATCCTATATGAGACCTATATATATATATACACTTGTAACGGCAATCCTGAAGGGATTCTGTTTGATATCTTTATCCAACTTGACTAATCGCTTCATACGTTTCGATGCTGTTGCTTCGGTTTCGGATTTAAAATTGTCTGGGGTTGACGTTATTTACCACCACGAAGGTTGAGTTATTAGGTTTTATACGTCTTTGTTTTCGGCCACACTGCGCGAATTATTGTCCAAGTTGGCAAATCCACCACAAACGACGATTTAATCTGTATTTATTAGTTACACGTAAGCTTATATTACGACCGTCCTAATCGAAACAGATTTGTATGGTTGAGATTATCTGTAACGTAAATTTGCTTTCCTCCCATTTCTCATATGGCTTTTCTTCCACAGTGGACATGCTTATGTATAGTATACATGTATCGGTACATGTACATGTATGTACTTCAGAGTTGAGATATACATGTATATATAGTCTTTCAAATTCGATTAGGATACATGTCATAAAAGAAGTTTCCAATTGGTCACTTTCATAAAGTGTGATTTCTCCCAAATTGCGGAAAATCTCCCCAGTCATCTTTCGATATCGATATGTTTGGATTTTCTATTAAATCCTACATGCCCGAAGCTCAACTGAAATTGTTCTTGTATCGACTTTTAATTGCGACGGTCTGGGCTCGGACAGGTTATTGATTGGCCTGTCACAAATGATGCAATGGCTCCGTGGCAGGGGAAGGAGAGGTGGGCTGGGCACATGATTAATGGTATTAATCGATTTCTTAAGTTTCATGTCTCAGTCGTGTTGGAGCACAGATTCGCGATATATATTGCTTCTCCCGAACAATGTCAATTTATGGGGCTCGTCAGAGTCTAGCTGCATGCAAACGCAGCCAAGTTTTATACGTCGATGGATACCGGTCAGTGGATCCGTGTTCCTATGGGAACCCTAAAATCAGTTGTCTGTCGCAATTAGGAACTAAGAACAAGCTGAGCCGCTCTCTGGCTCTAATTCCGAAGACTGTACATGTAATCATTATCAACAACATTCAGACTTACTCGTAGGATTGGATAAAAATCCCGATAATTGCACAAAACTGGGATTAGCGGACATATGAGGTCAGTTTTATGAGCTAATTGACAATTTAAAGACCAGCTTGCACTCCCGTCTTATATTTCAACTTGTCATTTACTCGTAGAAAATTGAAACGTCGTTGTAGAAGTTTTGCTCGTCAGTTTTTGTGACTTTTGCTCTTAAACTTTGCATAGTTTCAGAACAACCCGTACATCAACTTAAAACATGCACACCCAGACTTTATTATAAAATTTCAGTCAGTGGCATTGGCTGGACTTGTAACATTATTCCTCATAACTCATTTTAAAGAAATTAAGCTTATCGTCTTTAAGATTTTACTCCGTGAACCTACTCGAGAACTTGAATGAACTTGAGACTTCAGATTTTTTTGTTGAAAATTGCATTGAATCGCTTGCAAATTTTGGACAGATGATAGGAGCTGTTGAGCTGCGGCCAACTCGCATGCATTTCCCTGGTAATTTTTTCAGGAAACTTGAGAGTAAAAATGGCGAAGGCTGTGCTTATTCAACTGGGACTCTTTCGTTCACTCTTCCATAACTGCGCTGTCTACCGCAGACCACTTTGTCTCGGTGCCCCAAATTCGTAATGGCAGCAATTTAAGAGTTATTTACGAGTTAGATCTGGACACTGATCAGTATTTTCATGGCCAGCCAAGGTACACGCTCGTATGCTTTTCCGATTATGTCTTTCACCGTGCATCTTAATCAATTTGCGGCCGATCTACCGAGGTACTTAAGGGCTTCAACGAGTTGCCTTGCCTGCAATTTATTACATCCCTTTCCAGTTAACGCTTTTTTATTTTACAACCTTTCTCTCCATTTTTTCTGCCCTTATAAAATCGCTCTTTGGCAATGTCATCTCTCGTTTTACGTCTGTCTCTCCGTGGCGAAATATCACTTTTTATTACGAACAATTAGATGATTTATCGACAGCGAATCTATCGCGCCACTTTTCGATGAAAATACGCCGTTCAATTCAACGTCTGCGTATGTCCTCTATTTGTATTTATAGCGAAAATAGAAGGCTCTGGAATGGGTCTTAGCCCATTGTATCGCTTGGCCAACCGTGAAATTTCCACTCCATTGGATTTAGGAAATGGCCGTTGCGGGTTTTAACCAGCGCAAATAAAAAATTGTGGTTCGCGCCACTATGTAGCCATGCGTTCGGGCTTGTTTCTAGATTTCAAATTATTTTTATAAGTTGGCCATGAGCTATTTATGAGGGGTCGCATAACAAAGTACACTCTCACCCAGTGCAACTGCTTGACCACGAGTTTAAAGGAGAAGCTAAGGCCATCTGCTTCAGAAATGTCACTCGACACAAAAGTGAACCTATTTTTCCTATGTTTTACCCTATTTTTCCGTAACTTTTTACGCTATTTTTCAATATTTTTACCCTATTTTCTCCTAGTATTTACCCCCATCCTACATCCATGGCGCCAATGTACTCGAGGAATGCAGCGCTGTTTTGCATCCCCATGTCTGTGCATTTTTTGCGATGTAAATTATGCTCGTCGATATTTCACTCTTGATTAAAAATGTCAATTGTGTATTTCGCTGAAGGATTAATGTCAGAAGCGAATAAGTCATTTAAAACTTTCAATACGAAACCCACTTAGCTAGTACTAGTATATGTTATCAGCAATTAGTCCATCAAAAGGCCATCAATCAGCCTCAAGAAGTCTTCTTGATCTAGTCTGAAGGAGATGGTTTCGACCATGATACTGCCTGAGGCCAGGACAAAAAGTAACCAATATATTTCGGTAGAAATAATCAGCTGACTAAAAAGAGACATTTTATCACGTGTCATTTGTGGTTACCAAGATGCAACCACTTGATGATGTGCGTGAAATCCCAGTTTATCGTTGGATATGTTCGCTTTGACACCAGCAATGGTTGCGATGTTGGTCACCACCAAACCCCTAGAGGAGTTTCCTTGATTTATGACCTCTTCATCGAAGTGCGGATCACAGAATAGTCCAAAATATAAACCTAAATCCCCGAAGAAATGTTGTATTTGAATGAGGAATGACCCTTGGTTATTCTGTGAAGTTTTTCTGACTTTAGAAAATATCCTTCAGCAAAATACAGTACGTATACGGGTCTGAACCAAACATTGCTGGCAAATGATCGTGAGAGGTAGAGAGAGAGAGAGAGAGATTTCCGTGGTATTTTCCTCCATTATTTACTTCCATTATTGCATTTCATCATTCCATGAAGATACTCTTCATTGGCATAGTTTTGACATTGCAGTAGTTTGTCAATTCCCAGACTAAACGTTGAATTTTGTATTGGGCAATGCCATCAATAATTCTAATGTTTCAACACCCGGCCATTATTTTCCTTCCTTTATTGCACATCATCATTCCATGATGATATTCTCAGGTCACATAGTTTTGACATAGTTTGGCACCTCCAATACTAATCGTTGAATTGTCTATTGGACAGTACCATCAATAATATATAGTATTTCAATAACGGTTCCACTCTGTAACTTGTAGTTATTTTGTTTATTTTCAAAGTTTTCGCTAGTTTTGCTAGCATATCGTTTAAAAAATCACACTCCATCTCCGTACTCTGCTGCTTCAATATGCTTGATTGGTTTGTTGACGGTTTTAATTTGATACCCTGTACGTGTTGGTATAATACGAATAACAAGCCTGATGTTGTGAACGAATCTATAGTATACAGACGAGAGTTACTCATCAAACACAGCATGCGTATCGTGTTTTTTAGCACTATAAGTAATGACGATGGTGCAATATGGTGCTAGGGATAGGATGGATCAACATTTCGTAGGAAACCAAGGCACATTGAAAATATTCTAATGAATCGTTTCTCGGTAGTGCGGCTGAGGATGTATTTGCCATCTAGGATATACTAATGGCTCCATTGAATTATTTCCCCTGAGATAGACGTTTCAAAGAGCATAAAGGACCCGCAATATAGATTTTTGAATGGCGAATCCATCCATTGGCAGTATTGCAATACTTGTGGAAATACGCCTCTTGATGGATTTTGACGACGAAGAATAATGCACGACCTCCCCTGATAGAAGGTCGCTCGAGCTATAACCGATACATTTTTTTATACATAATATATGTATTTTTTCAATGGAGCTTCAGATAGTTCACGTTGCGACTGCCCATTGGCCATTGTTACTAGCAGTGGACAGCGGGGCATTGAGTTTTACGATGCCGCAAATGTGGTAATCAGGTCCTCCAGTTGAAGGCCATCATCGCAACTAACCTTCCAGTTATGGAACAATTTCCGATAAAACATTTCCAAATTATCCATAAAAGGTTTCAAGCGGAGATCTATGGCCCCGAAATATACAACTAGTTCTAGTGCAATATGGCCTGGTGGCGAAATTTCGCACAAGATCACGTGGTCACTGGTCAGGGGCTTTTTATACGACCGCAATGCTTATTTCCGCATTCGGACAGAGCAGTAGGCGGTCAGCAAGGTAGATAAATAGCCGCATTAACATTTGTCGCAAAGAAATTGTTTACGACTGGTACAGGGCCCCGCAAATTTTCCCTGATTTTTATACAGGGTGATGGATAAGTCTATAACTATTCAATCCAATTCAGTTTAACTCAACTCAGTACCCTTAATCACAATCCCCTAAACTTTATGATAGGCAACAATGTGCTTTTGTGTTACTAAATTAAATCAGTGTTTACTATAATCTGTTAAAATTTCACTTGGGGTGGGGGAGGTTGAAATTGATGGCAATTGCTGATTCGGAGGGAGGAAGTCTGATTTTGTTGAAGCATAATTCTTGAATTTATTAACCATATTTAGTAACCTTTAATATCGATGAAGCTACATGTACACGTACGTGTCGGGACGACAATGTTGAACGACAATATTTAAAATTAAAGCGAAGTCAAATACGGAGTATGGTCACGTAACAATATACCCTGTAGTTTGAATTGATAAATTTATGAAATACATTATTTAAGCTTTTCATCAAATGACAACGGTTGAAGTTATCGATAATTTGCTGCTTGAACAACATTAGAGTTGTTTTAGCATTAATAATTGCTAAGCGGAATGCAAATGCAATCGAAATGGATTTCCCTGCTAATTTTGCTCACTTTACAAGTTTAGCATTAAATTATGCATTGGATATGATAATCAACTACTGTATCAGTTTACCGTTTGTAATTGCGTCGTACGTCCGTTGAACGACGAAATTGCCCAGCCTTTCACTAGTAGAATACCAATTGATGTCGTGACTATACCGTATTTGTTCAGTGCTTTTATTAAAATCAACTTGTTCGCTACAAACGTAAATATTTAAATCTTGCTTTGCTGTTTGAATATGGTTGCGCATGCTGTTTATTCCCTGCATTTCTTCCATTAATTCGTTTAGAGACTGTTAAGTCTAGCCATTCATCTGAATTTTATCCCTCACAAAGAATGTACATGTACCATGACATACATCTATATGCAAATTTCATACTACTGCTGATTGCACATCTATTTTGGATGAATACATGCACTGTACATGTATTTTGGTAAACAGCGGTTTTTCGAAGAATTTTACCAAAGTATAAAAAAGAACATTTTAACTTTTCTGCTTCGGATTTACGTTGGTATACAACGTTTTACAGCATTTTGTTTACCCTCTAGGCGACTCTTTGAAATAGGAGTTGCTGTCTTGATGTCGGAAATTGAGATGTTCCGTCATCATTCTCTTGTTGTAAATGTCTTCTAGGACGTTTTCCTTTTATTTTTTCCCCTCTTTTATTTGAGCAAATGATGGATGATGTAAAAGACATTTTTAATGGTATTTGCCGGTTTCAATTAATACTAGATCTATCATCAATTGATATCCACAGACGCGCATGTCGTGGCCCATAACATTGACGTGAAATTATTAAATTTGGCAATGTGAGTGGCTATCACAAGATTGATGTCTTGCATCTGCCTGTCATATTACTTACTGCCTCCTTTACGTAAAGGAACACTTAGCATATGTACAGGGTTAAGTGATTGCTTGCTTGCAATAACAAAAAAGAACCGTTGTAGGAGTATCATCATTAGAAAGTGTGATAAGGTTTCATAGTTCATAATTTCAGATTACGTTTTTTAAAAAACTGTTCCTTTTGAAATGTAATACAGCGCTAGCAATACTTATCATAGTTTAAAAACATTTAATGGAGATAGCGCACAGTATCTATAGGCTTCCGCTGGTTGAATTCATTGTGCCATTTATAATTTTCTCAGAAAATTAAAGAAGGCGATAACAAAGAAGGAGATTATTATCCATTGTCTTCTACCGGTATACTTATTGCTTCGAAGAGCATGTAATATATGAGCATTAATGTAGAAATTTAAAATACAATATACACATGTAGTTCGAAAAATGTTTTAGTTTAAGTCAAAGTTTTAGCAACTTATTTTTAGCGCTGCATTTTCATAGAAATTCCATTTTCGGAAATGCTTTCAAAGATATTTTTATGGGTGCAATCCATTACTAATTTTAGCGTGTTAGTGCTGTTTCCGAAATTCATTGGAGACTGGTTTTCTAAGAATCCTTTACGTTACTTTAAAATAATCTGTATATGGTCTCTTCCTAAGAACGGGCTTATACCAGTGTCTAGCGTGTTGAAATCATACGATACTTTGACAGTAACCCTGATACACACTATTGGCAAAATTCTTCTTGCTGCGTCTTTAAGGAATTTGGTGAAATTGTGCAGTTGTCTCATAAGATACATTGGAATGATTTACTATATTGTCGTGATGCCACTTTTATGTAAAAATTGATACACAGGCTTTACATATTTTTACAAAGTATTGCCACAGTTTGCACTAGTCACAACACTGCAACACTCTTGGCATCGAAGAGTTACTGTGGATACTGTGGATAGTTTCACTTAAGACCTTACAATTTTTTTCGAATTTATTATCTTACAAATTATTAAATCTATTGCTAATTGCGTTTTTATTGGCTTGGTCGTTGAGCGCATTTTTCATGGTGCATTTTTGTCGTTGGCAACTGCACAGTTGTTTCCAAAAAAAAAGCTTTTGAAATATAATTCGCCAACGGGATGTATAGAAAGAGCATGGGTGGGCCGTAGAAAAGACTCGAAGGAGAAATGTAACCATGGAAACATTGAAAAAGTAAACAAGTGGAAATTGAAAGAATTCATATCTTAATATGCGAAATTGAATTAGCAAAGTATATAGCGAACATCTTTCATTTAATAGAAGATATATACTGTGTTCTGTTCTTCTTAAAAAGATGAAGCGTCCCTAATTGTGAATATTCGAAGAATTTGTATGAATCAGAAATTGTGTTACTATGCTTGCTGAGAGCTTTAGAAATCTTTAGTGCATCCAAATTAGCTCTCTTGTCATGCCGACGGCAAGAACTCATATGCAAGTACGATATAATATGAGATATTTTTAATAATTAATATTATTAATAAGCGGAACGGACAAAGTAAAACATAGCTCTTTGTTTGAAATAATTAATTGTATTTAATAAAAGAATCAGGCGAAAAATGGAATGCTTTTCTGAAGAAACCCGCCATGAGGATAAACATTTTTATACCACCGAAGAACAATGATACATAATAATACGAATTATGTTAATAAAATCATAGGGAAATATTAAATGTAGCATACGATGAAATATACACTAAAATATTACAAATTGTTTTATTTTATCTATTAGAATTTCAGCCGTGGTTCTTCGTGTCATAAATAACTGATACCAATATATAAAAGTTTTAAATTAAAATACATACATTATAAAATACATTAAATTTAAATACAGTGTACATCGTGCTTGATTTGCAGATACATATATGACGCTCTGTGTTATCTTAATCAACGAGGATTGTTATTGGGGTTATCAGTTCAACCATAATGTTATACGCAGTTCATTATTCACGTTTGTGCCGGCGCCGGTGGTCGAGTGGTAGCGCACTGGCTTCTCGACCCTAGGGTTGCGGGTTCGCATCCCGGCCGAGGTCGGTG
>JAQGAF010003866.1:0-15994 GCA_034687865.1 Kryphioiulus occultus
TATAAGCACCCATAAGCACCTATTTCATGGGTGCTTATACATGTACATGTAAATACCGTGTAAACACCAAACAAAGTATAGTCACCTTTTTAGGTTTTTATAAGCACTCATGATGATGAAATAAGGTGCTTATAATCATCATGGGTGCTTTTAAATACCTAAAAAGGTATAATATTTGCTACAAGTAAGCACCGTTTTTTTTAGAGTGTAGCGAGAGTCACGTTTTCAAAAGCTGGCTTGCGAGAAGTCCTGACTTGCAGCCTTTGGTCCAAAGAGGAAGTTTAGTGTATAAAGCCACGCAATTGGTGCATTGGAGGAATGCATTTATCATGTTCTTGCAAATGTTCCTCTGCCACCTCTGGATTTTCTGCTGATGACTGTGGATGCCATACCATGGCGTTTACAACGTTTCGTTGACAAAGCGGGGCAATTCGTGGAATTTTAAGAATTCCAAGCAAATGTTCATGTATTCTGGAACACAATAAAGTTGACTAGGCAAAAACACATAAACAGGGTACGTACTCACCTGGAAAGTCAAGGAATGTCAGGGAAAGTCAGGGAAATTTATTCTAGAAATACTGGCCTGAGCTGCATTTGAGGATTGGGGAATTTATGAGTTGCCCATTTGACGAGATAATGGACATGCAAAAAATGAAACAACGTTTAAATTGGGCAAACTAATTTTTTTATTATTTTATTTTATTTATTTAAAAATTCACCGAGGGAAGTCCATAAAGAACTTGTGCGCCCTGATCATCTACAAAGAAAACAGAATATCATTATAAATACCCATAAATGAAATTGTCCAGACATTTGTACAGCTGCAACAATTAATGTCTTAGTAGGTAATGATTTTCAAAATTTTTGAAACCGGCTAAATTTATTTTTATGTCAGGGAAATTTGATGGGTTTGTCATGGAAAGTCAGGGAAATTAATTTGAGAATTTGGATACGAACCATGCATAAATAATTATAGAAATATAGACAAATCACCCACTTGGGCGGCCATTTTGTATCTCTCTCTCTTGCTAGATATCACTCTGGTAGTGATGGACTATTTTAAACAAATTCTCCATTATTCTGGATTCTGGAACACAATAAAGCGTACCTGGCGAAAATCCATCAATAATTAATTAAAATGCAGCCCATTTACTATAGATAGTGATCCTGACCGCATGATGTTGAAATGCCCAAAATCTAACAAATGAAAATTCATATGCGCCAAATGTTGTTTGTTGGCATTACTTGGGAAAACAGTTAAATGGGTTTGAATAACGTACATTCGCACATTAAACTTCTCTTAGCAAGTTAATCATCCGCTACAGGTAAGTTCACAACTGGTTGTTAAGTCCACCCAATCAGTTGCTACGCCCAAAAATGTGGTTTTTCAATATTTTTTCCTAATTCATTATTATTATAGGACATAGGACATTATTATCATATGACATAGTCAAATCCAATGATGAACGTTTATGTACACTTTGTACGAAACTTAATTTAATAAGAATTGTATAGAATAACTTTCTCTATTAAAATAACTCGGATTTATTGGATTTTTGGAATAATCGGTTTTTTCTAAATTCACCTTGATGAATCTTACTTAGCAATAGTAATAAATAATTACATGACAGTTGAGGTACTTTTGAGTAACACATGAAGAAGTTGAGACAATTTATCCCATTGTTTGGATATATGAGTTCGTACTCATTTCTTAAAATGTTTTTTTTATAAATATCGATGATGAAAGGAATTTATTTGAAAAAAACAAGCTAGTAATTCACAGATTCTACTGAATTTTGCTTAAAAATGTTGTTGATTTTTTGTAAAAATCGGAACTACAAGTAATGGATTTTAGAAATTTGAGATAAAATTGTAGGTTTATAAGAATCTGCCCATTATCTATGAAAGTTTAATCGTTCGAACTTCGATAACACATGAAGCAAAGAGTGTTGACCAGCACGTTACTGAGCCAAAGGCAGTAAACCTGTCAATATTTTATTCTTAAGGTTTACGAACCGCAGTGCATTGTAACATATGAGGTCATATGCGGTGGAAATAACATAAATGAAAGCTGTCGAAATTTTGATATGTTACATCTTATCATGCACATTTTCCTAGTGAAGATCTGTGTAATGTTCACTGCTTTTGAAGGTTCTCTTTTACAATCTAATAACATCTTGTTCTAAAGATTTTTCCAAATTGTTGTGTCCTTATCTGTGTTAGTATACAACCATAGTTTCCTATAAGATTCCAAAAGAAATTGAATGAATTTAAGATTTGGATGAAAATTTTGTCGTTTTCACAGGACCCTTCCCAGCAGGCTACAGAAGCACCTCCTTTCGAAGATAATGTCAACCTTTTCTTGTACAGTTGCAGAAACTACCAGATTATTGGAGGAGCTACTAATCTGTGTCAGGAAAAAGGAGCTGGTACGTATTTGGAGTTTAAAAAAATATTCATAATAATATTTTTAATTTTCGAACAACTTGAGCGATTTTGCAAGTATACTTTAGCATTTTTCCTCTCATTACAACTTTTCTAAAGGCATATATAAAGAGGCGTTCAGATATTCTGATATCATCTTGGTAGAAGGGTTGGTTAAATGACTGGCATTGTTTTAAATAAATATTTCGGGCAAATCAAGTCCAGTTTTCCACACAAAAAATTCAAATAAACCACTTCATATCGAATTTTTAGAAAACTTGCACTCAATTCGAGCCACTTCGTAACTAAGAAGCTTATTGAAAATCATACTTAAATCAAAGCAAGTCAATGTCTAAAATAAGTCTTGATGCTAAACATGTTTCACTGTCTTTTGGTTACAGATAACCATTTTTCGAATGGGAGAAGGTCAGGAACTGGATCAGACAATACTGACTGTTTTGCTTCAAGGTAAGTAAATTTGCTAAAGAAATATAATGCCATTTTTGTGTTTTGAATGTAAAGGGTTCTCGTTTTACTTCATTGCAATTTTTAGGATCTGGGTTAAATCCACTTGATCAGTTTGCATTAGCTTTAGCATGGAATCGAGTGGACATTGCGAGTTCGGAGATTTTCTCGTATGGACAAGACTGGACGGTAAGTACTTTTATTTGGCATTAGACAAGAATTTTAGTAGGCCTACGTTTCAAATAAATTTCTGTTAAATATCACTTATTATTTCGCTTGTAATTTAATAAATTAATTTGGCACAACCTGCTTTTTCATATTAATTTTACAGAATGACATGCTCGATCAAGCAATGATGGAGGCTTTGACTGTTAATTCTGTCGATTTTGTAAGACTTTTGCTGGAAAATGGTGCACATATGAGCCGATTTCTGACTATTCCCCGCTTGGAGGAGCTCTATAACACGGTACATTAACTGGCGTTTTCGTTTGAATTTTTCAAATACATGTACATGCAAAAATATTGGAATATAACCTGAATATTTAATAGCAGGTAGCCTACTTTCTACAGGTAAATTAATATGTTTAAAATAATGTTTATAGTGGAAAATTTAAACAGGTTGGCAAACAAGTTTTAACAGTTATATTTGGCAAATATTCAAAAAAGTGAAACTACCTGTAATACCCTGAAGAATCATTATCTTTTTTGCATTTAATTTAGAGTAATATTGGTGAATAAAATGGCTTTCCTCCAAGAAAGCCCTAGTAGATTATCTAGTAAAACTATCTGTACTAAGTTAATTACTGACAGCCTTTAGCTTGGTAAGGTGCAGTTTGACACCACTTCTGTTCATTTAATATTATATGTATTGTAAAAATTTACTCTTTGAAAAAATCCTAAAATAAAGCTTATTTTTCTCCAAAAATCATAAAAAGAGGTGCAGTTTGACACCAATTTTGTTTTTTATTGTGGTATTTTAAAATGGAGATGATTAAAGGTTAAAATATTGTAATAATTTTACTCTTTGAAAAAATACCTAATCTAAACCTAAATTTTTTCCAAAAGTCATAAAAAGTTTTAAATTTCTAAACTTGGAATTTGTTTGCCACCCTGAAGAATCATTATCTTTTCTGCATTTAATTTAGAGTAATATTGGAGAATAAAATGGCTTTCCTCCAAGAAGCTGCTTACTTACCAAACAAGATTTCTAAAGCAAGTTTCCGAGAAAACGTTTTGGCAAAAAAGGATATATTTGTTTTATTACTAACCAAAACTTTGCTGAAAAACTGACTGGCCGTATATTTATGGGAAAGTAGGCTTCTCCTAATGGCTTGTAGGCTGGCAGCGGTTGCCTGGCATTAAGGCAGGCAAAATAAAAAATTAAATTTTAGGACAGGTTAGGATAAATTTAGAAAAAATTTCTTAATTTTACCTTCTGGAAATTACTTTACAGCAAGATCATTGTTAAGATAGTTGTTCAACTGTTTCAAATGTGATCATTTATGTTTTGATTTTGTGGATATTGTTGAGTAATTTTTTACAGTTGTGTTTGGAGAGTTAATCGCCTTATTATTTTTTGTCAGAAGCGTGGTCCTTCAAATACTCTGCATCATTTGATTAAAGATGTTCGGAAAATGACTTTGGTATGTGTTCTGTCAATTTGCCTTTGGCACAAGCCATATATTGAGTGCTAACTCAGTATTTACCGCATTATATTTTGGATTATTTTGCTTTAGCACAATAACTGGGATTCCAAATATGACTTGCCCGATATTGGATTGATCATCGAACATCTGATGGGGGGAGCATACCGATCTCGATATAGGGCCAAGGAGTTTCGAGAACAGTGCAGCAGGATTAAGGCATTGGCAAGTTTTCTCTGAAAATTTTCTCTTTATTTTTCTACTAGAAAGCAAATTTTTGTGGAAAGAGTGAGCTTAAATATGATTTTATGACAGACAACCGCCCATATACTACACTGTACCTTCATAGCGGTGTTGGAACTTCTGGCACATTTGTATAGTGGGCACAAATTTCATTTTTAATGGTTACCCTTATTTTTCAAGATGACCTTAATTTTATAATGTAAAAATATAAAAAATTAAATGAGAAGTAACTACAGTATAAAGCCTCTAGAATTTTCCTTAGTTTTTGCAATAAATAAAATAAACATCGAAATTATTCAACAACAAAAGTTATCAACATTCAATTTCACGAAGATGTTTAATCAATGCTGAACTGAACTGATTGAAACATATTTTTTAGTTCTTTTTACTTGAGTTTTACCTTGAACCAGCCCGAAGATGAATTTTTGCTCTAACAATAATATAAATTTATTTGCAAATCAAAATGCAGAATTAGAAAGAGCAGCTAAAATATAGTAAATTCGGACATTTTGTGATATTTTTATTTTTTCTAAAATCAGATCAGGAAAGTAAAAACGAAAACTTAAAGGAGATGTTAAAGTCTTAGGTCATCCTTTTGGGGAGGAGAGGTTGGGGTTGGGGACAGAGGGTTAGGGTTAACAAATGCTGAGTTATCATTTTTTTTCAAAATCATTTTGATTAGATTTTTTTGATTAAAAACAAGCATTAGTAATGCAATTTTGAAAAACTGTATGTTTATCTCAGCTAGAAATTTGTTTGGTCCATGATAGGACTCCCATGGACCTGAAGAATCTGAACTTGTCTGGGTAATTGAACAGGCTTGGAAAAGTAATTCTGTGGAACAGATTAATAATGACTTAATCAATTAAAAAATATTTATCTTAATATGCTGTTATTTTACTAAAATGTGTATTTTTTCTGGAAAATGTACTTTCGTTTCATTAAAATGCATTAGTTTTGATCAAATTTTGATACAAAATTTCGTTAAATTTTAAAATAATTCGGACTTCATTGAAGACATGATTCTTCAAGCCCTGTAAAACCTGTAATACCTGGAATTGAAAGGAAATTAGACAGGTCTGAACAAGTATTTTTTCGAAAGAAATGACCTAATTTGCTGTTTTTTCTGGAAATTGTAATTTTGTTTGATTCAAATCCATCAGTTTTGATCTTATTTTGATACAAATTTCGCTCAATTGAATTTTTTTTCGTTCAACAATGATGACACTGGAATTTTAAGGGAAATTGGACAGGCCTGGAGAAGTAAATCTGTGGTCCTAGAAGAAATTAATAATGAAATTAGCAATTTAAAAAACCTTGAGAACATTGTGTTCTAGTTTTCAAGCATTAAATAAATATGCCATCCTTACATTGGCTATGTCATAACTTTGCATTTTCCGCAGTTAGGTTGGTCAGGGAAATTTGTTTACCTGGAAAAGTCAGGGGTATTGAAATTTTCATCTTAGTTGAACAGTGAATGAATGCTGACAATTATTGTTTTGTGATGACATAAAACTTGAACGTTCCCTAACTGAAATTTTTGGGAGTTTCCTTCATTGTTTCAAATATATTAAAACTTCCTCAGTTCCATCATTTTTTAATAAAGGTCGCCATTTTTATGTTAATCACCACATTTTTCATTGTCTGTAGATGGCGAAAGCTCCTTCGTTCAACGACATTTTCACCATTTCCAAGAGCAACGATGTAAAGTGCCGGAGTGCAACTTTCTCATTTCCTTACAATGACTTATTTATTTGGGCTGTTCTGACCATGCGCCATGAACTGGCTTTGTTTCTGTGGAAGAGGGGACAAGAAGCCATTGCTAAGGTAAGACAAGTTGCCATGTTGTCTTGTAAATGCCTTTACCTGCTCAAATTGCGTTTTTTTTTCTGTTTTCAGGCATTGGTCGCAATAAAATTGTACAAAAGAATGGCACAGGAGGCCGAACAAGATGATCTGAAAGCGGACATTTCTGAGAAGTTCCGGAACTTTAGCAGGTGAGACCCCGGATGGATTATATAATTTTTAGCTATACTTCGGTATATGTCCTGCTGCTGCCTGCCTGCCTGCAGTGGAGACTATGAGAAAGTGGGCTTTTCCTAACAGCTCGTAGGCTGGCAGAGTTCTAACCTAACCTAACTTATACATAACATATGCGAACAACTGTCAGCAAACAAATTTGGTTGTGGCAAGCAAAATAAAGGAGTTACATTTTTAGACTATTTTATGTAATTATGTTAGGATAGGTTAAATCAGGATTGACCCAAAAAATGCAAAACAAAAATACTAACAAATAAATTCCAACAGCTAGGAAAGGTGCCATGCCCATCTACTTGACAAGTAGGGTTGAAATATAAGTTACATATTTTGTGCACATTTGAACAGGTTTCATACCGTCAGGGAAAGTCAAGGAAATGAAATGTGGTCAGGGAACGTCAGGGAAATGCTCACATTTTGACCATTGTGGCACAATTTTGATGATTGGTGTATCTATCTCATGAAAAGCATTAGGAAAGCTGTATTCGTGTTCTACTTTTTATAAAAATTTCGCCTACGACGTTTTCATTATCATTTCATATCATTAGCATTAATTTTTCGTATAAAAAATTCATCTGGTGTTTATGTCGTTATGAAGAATTTTTTAATATTTCAAAGAAGAAGTCCTCAAAAATAGTTTTTGAGATCTAGTGGTTTCGACCACTAGTGTTCACATCGCTATTAATATAATGTAATATAATGTAATATAATGTAATTGTAATTTTTCAACAAATTCGCTTATGGCAGTTGATGTTTTATTTCTTTTTACAAAATTTTTGGCTAATTCCATCATTTCGTGATCAGAGCTAGAATTTAAAAAAATTCCGTCACGAGGTATATTTGCTTGGATCAAATCTTTAAAAATTGTTTCATGAAATGTTCTGGAAATTTTCCAAAAAAGTGTCTGGAAAACCTGGAAAAGTCAGCCAAGGGTAGAAGCCAACTTGAAGCAGGGCATATACTGTAGTGTCCTATTTTCCTTCAGTTGTATGAAGAATGGAACGCTTTCGGGACATTTTGGAGTTTTTCAAATGTATTTTTTCATGAAAGCTCATTTTTCACATTTACTTGTTTTTATTTTTAGAACTTTTGAGAAGTTGGCCATGCAGTTGCTGGACTACAGCTATCGGCAAAACGACACGGATGCCCAAAAGCTGCTGACTTGCGAACTCAAAAATTGGGGCATGCAAACCTGCCTGACTTTGGCTGTGTCGGCAAATCATCGGGAATTTTTGGCACACCCATGCTGCCAAATCTTGTTGGCCGATCTGTGGATGGGTGGGCTGCGGACACGAAAAAATGCCAGTCTGAAGGTCTGGAATAAGTTCATCAAAAATTCTAATAAATCTGTTTGGTCAACTTCTTTATATCCTGCTATTTTGCAATTTAGAATAAATGACATGCGTTTTAATTTTTTTCAGGCCATTATTGGGCTGTTTTGTCCTCTGATCATTCCATCGATGGAATTTAAATCTCGCAACGAATTGAAGTGCATGCCGCAACCCCAAGAGGACCTTGCAGACACCATTGGAGAGTGCATCACTCGTGGACCTGATGAAATGATTAACATTGACGTAAGCTTATTAGGTTATGCAAAAAAATTGTGGACATTTTGCTTTAATTGCTTTAATTTGCTTTATTTACTGACTTGTATATAATGACCCTTTGGTCAGTGCTTAAGTTGTTTTTTCAATTTATTATATATAAATATAAATAAACAAATATATATAAATATAAATAAATAAATATATATAAATACATAAATAAATAATTAATAAATGTAAATATATATAAATAAATTAATTTGGAAAAAATCCAAAATGTGATTGTAAAAGGCGAAATAATACAATGTTTTTTGAAGGCAAATTATTTTTTGAACGAATTCATCTTTTGCGTGCGTGATTTTGGCCAACTTAATTTATTTTTCTTATAAATAATTAACGGAATTTAAAAATTGAAAACATGGATGTTAGTTGTTATAATAATTTTGCAGTAAAAGTACAGTATGTTCTGCAATTTATTAACAAGGCGGGCTAATTATTACCACATATTTGCCGGATTGATGTACCTGTGACAAATAACTCGGCTTTTGTGAACCTTTATGACATGTTCTTCTCTTATTCTGTTTAGTTTTCATTATGGAGCCATTTTTTAAAAAAACTGATTATCTATTTACGAATGTTTATCTCAAAAAATCGCTTGTTGTAGTTTAATGGCATTTTTTAGTAAAAGTTCATGCAGTAAGTCATTGTAAAGTCATTAGTAAGTCGTTTCTAAGGAAAAGATATTTTTGAGAGGTCAAGTTTCTCAAGTTACTTAACTTTTTTAATTTTTTGGCACATTTAGGTTTCGGGACAAGAAAGTCAGAATGGCAGTTGTGCTGATGACTCGGTTCACCAGCAGAATGGGAATCCCCCTATGAGCCGGTCGCAGAGCTCAGTGAGAATGGAAAAGATCGAGTACGGCCCTAAGTTCGAGCAGTCCTTGAGCTTGAGCGAGGAAATCTACGAGTTTTACACTTCACCGTTGACCAAGTTCCTTGCATTTTCAGTAAGTGTCTTTCCCGGTTTCGCTTTTTCTTGGTTCCTTATGCAGAGCATAATACATTAATCGATTCCTTTTCTTTACTAGATAAGCTATTTTCTATTTTTGTGTATATTTACTTACACCGTTCTCATCCGCATGCGGGTTATGCCAAGCTGGCAAGAGCTCTACTGCCTCCTTTATATTGTGACTTTTTCTCTCGAGAAATTTAGAGAGGTAAGGAATTCTTGTTAATGCTATATTTTGGGAAGTTGGGGGGAATTTGCAGGTTTTTATTGCACATTTTACCATTCACGAATCTAAAACTTTACAGTTGTTAAAATCATGAAAAAGTTGTCGAAAAATTTGATCTGTTGCTAACCATAAGATCTTATAGGGTTCATACCGTCAGGGAAAGTCAGGGAGATGAAATGTGGTCAGGGAAAGTCAGAGAAATGTGGACATTTTGCCCAAAAAGGCAGGAAAAGTCAGGTGGGAGTTAGAGATGACTTTCAACAAAATTTTAATTTCAATTTTGTGAATGGAAATTTTTAATTTTCAATTCATATTTGTGAAAAACAACCTATAAGTCACCCTGCCAGTTGAGTTTTTTTTTAAAATGTCGCCTCCGGCATTCCCTTTTAAAGAAATACGCCAAAATCCACCGTAGAAATATGTTTAAATTGAGGGACAATTTCTTGGATTGGTCAAGGAAACTATTTGCCAAGTTTTCCTATATTTTACTGCAAATTGCCGTGGCAAATAAAAATTGAGGGACAATTTCTTGGATTGGTCAACAAAAAAGGAAACAAAAAAGGGCCTAGCTACAGTATTCTCTTGAATATTAATATTTCTAAGAATGTCTTAAATGTTAATATGCAGGAATTGCTCTCATGTTAATATTAACACCCATATAATTATTTGAAAAAAATTTGTGGTCTAATTATTGAACAAATTCTAATTCTAAATTCCCAATTCTAAAATATACGCGGGGTCGCATCGAATGCAAATGCGAATTTTTTGAAAAAAATACTTGATTAAAATTGTGGAAAAAATCAGATATATGCATGCGAACGAATTTAAGAATATTAGACACAATACTTTAATGGGCAAAGCGTGGAAAATAAAGTTGATTTTACTTGCATGTGATATTGTTTATTTGATAAGTCAGGGAAATTGACGTAATCAAATTTGGTCAGGGAAACTCAGGGATAAACCCTGTCTTAACTTTATCGTTCGTCATATTTGAGAAGACATGCCAACCAAAGTCAATTTTTGAAACATCTTAGGTTTTTTCAGGTCTGGTTTATTAATTCAGAATGCATCCTTATTTCAGATTGTAATTACAGAACCTGTGAAATACCGACAAAAATGTGTGGTGTGGATGGATAACAAGTGGAACCCGTGCGACCTCGTCGCCATTCTAATTTATTATGCCGCGTTTGTAGCCCGGATGTTTCCAGAGCATTTGGAAGTGTCACGAGTAATCTACGCCTGCGACATCATGTACTGGTACCTGCGAATTCTGCACATTCTCAGTGTGAACAAGTATTTGGGACCGTTTGTCACCATGATCGGGAAAATGGTGAGTTCTACGACGTTGCTACAAAAAACAAACGCGATATGATTAGAAATTGCTATGCATTTATAGCTACTTCGGTATAGTCCCTGCTCATTCATTGACGCTATATGGAAGTAGGCTTCTTCTAATAATCATAGGCTGGCAGGGATTGCCTGGCGGTTAGGGGCAGCTTAATCAGACATTACATTGCTAGGTTTGGTTAAACACAATTTTTTTTTAAAAACACACAACAAAAAGGACAAGCTTGGATTGATGCCATTCTTGCATACTAGGCAATTAGAGTTCAAATGTAAATAGTATTTGCACGTTTAAAGTAGGGACTTTACTGAGACGGTTTCTGAAATTACCCCTTAGCATTAAGTTTGACCACATTTTTACCAAATGTTTGACTTTCTTTTTCTAGGTTCAAAACATGTTATACTTTGTTGTTTTACTGCTCGTTGTCTTGATGGCCTACGGTGTTGCCAGGCAAGGGATTCTGCACCCTCACGAGGACCCAAGTTGGGAATTGGCGAGGAACATTTTCTACAAACCTTATTTTATGCTCTACGGAGAAGTCTTTGCTGACTCAATTGACCGTACGTAATAGTCTCGAACTCTCAATGATGGCATAATGTAAATAATTGTTGTGATTTGGAGAAAAATGCATCAAATCTTTAGAAATCTGGAAATATTCCCTGAAAAATGTTGAAAACGTGAGGCTCAGGCATGCCGGCAGTGTGAAAAAGTGTGAAAAATGTGAAAATTTATACTCTTGTGTGAAAAATTGGATAAAAATGACAATTTATGTGAAAAATTCATTGGAAATAAATTTCACAAGAAATCCAGCTTACAATTGAGGAATTCCCCATCATTCAGGTCCTCAATTTCATAAAAAGCTTACTAAAAATTTGATTATTTTTATCAGTTTTTTTTTTCAAATTGCCTGCGGCGCTCTTTTGAAAACTAATATTTATAAGAATCCAATAAATAATGCATTTTGTCTTAAGAAATCATTTCCATGAAAATACCCTTGAAAGCCATTTTTGGTCCAATTAAAAAATTCGCCTACGGCGTTCTCTTAAAAATTGACGTTTAAATTTCGCACCTGTAATTTGTTTAAGTAAAGCAAGCTGAACTTCACTATTTGTGGTCTAGGTTTTGAGATGTAGTTTTGAGATGTTTTGTTGTACTGTTATAGCTCTTGAAATAGGTTTTTTTTTCAAAAATATTGGGTATAAAATGTGAAAAAATCAGATATTTTCATGTGAAAAAATGTGAAAAATTATATACCAACTGGCCACATGCTTGGAGGCTACACTCGCATGTCACGAGCTTTTGGAAAATATGAGGTTTAGTGAAACTATGATCGAGAATGAAACTGAGATATTACAAATATTTTCGTAAAACATTACTAATTTTTTTCTTATTCAGCTCCATGTGGGGATGGGCCCGAGCTGACACCATGTCGGACTGGACGCTGGGTGGCCATCGTTGCCATGTGTTTGTTTCTCTTGGTAGCCAATATTCTCCTCATCAATCTACTCATCGCAGTGTTCAAGTAAGCTTTCATTTTTTATTGTTGGCTGACATTGGCTATTTTTGAAGTTTTGAAGTTTTATAATGGTAAACTGATTTTTCAGTAACATTTTCTTGAGCGTGGATGCCGTTGCTCAGCAAGTGTGGAAGTCCAAGCGTTATTCCGTGGTCATGGAGTATGAGCAGAAGCCTTTTCTTCCTCCACCACTCATCCTTTTTAATCACATTCAGATGTTTTATAAGTTCGTACGCAGACGGTGTGACGAGGAGCCAACAAGATCATGCCCTGTTTTAAGTAAGTTTTGAGTATTTTTTACACAAATTGGAACAGCTTTGGGGCAATTTATCAAACAAACCTTTCTGTTACAAAATAATATCATGCCCTGTTTTGAGTATTTTTGTCAAAAAAAAAGTGGAAACTTGAATATTTTGGCGCTATTTTTCAAACAAACTTTGTTTCAAAATGATACCATTATCTGTTTTAACGTAAGTTTTGAGTATTGTTTTATGAGAAACGTAAAAGCTTAAGCTTTTTTGGCTAAATTTTTCGTCATACCCTATTGTAAGTAAGTTTTTGCATGTTTTTTTTTTCAAAATCAGCGGGAGCTCTTTTGGTGCAATTTATCAAAAAGAAATTTCTGTTCCAAAATAACATCATGTTTGTTTTCAGTAAGTTTTTAATTTTTTGTACAAAACGTAGAAGCATTTTGGCATAATTTATCAAAAAAAAACTGCCTTTTTCAAATTTAGCGGGTCCAGTTTTAAGCAAATGTTGAGTTTTTGTGTAAAACGCCGAGGCTTTTTGGAGCAATTTATTAAACAAAACCTTCGTGTTCCAAAATCACATAATCGCCTGTTTTAAGTAAGTTTTGAAAATATTTTACATAACGTGAAAGCTTTTTGGCGTAATTTCTCAAAAAAAAAAAGAATAAGGAAAGATTCTGCCTGTTTCTTACAAACATCATGCCAGTTTTATGTACTGCTTGAGAATTTTTTTAACAAAAAGTGGAAGCCTGTTGAAGCAAATTACAGTACCAAATAAAATGTTTCTGTTAAAAACTAACATCGTGCCCTGTCTAAAGAAATAAGTATGGAAGCTTTAACGCTTTTGGCGTAATTTATCATAAATATTTTCCTATTTCAAAATAACATCATGCTCTATCTTTAACGTTTCTGGCGTAGTTTATAAAAATATTTATGTTATAAAATAGCACCATGGCGCAGCATATAAAAAATACAACTTTCCGATTCAAAATAAAAAATTTCGTCTGCTTTTTAATGACATTTTATCCAAAAAACTTCATGTTAGTGGGAAACATGAATATTATTATGAATTTGAATATGCCAAACAATCCAAAATACCGTTATACATGTACATCTCGATAATCGATAACTGGTATTTTTCCAAGAAATATGGAATATCCACAAACTTAGGTCAGTTTTATGATGAATTCATCATAAAACTGACCTAATTCGTCAAAATTAAATGACCCTTCATTATCATATACCCTCTAACACACATTCTGGACGATATATTGGGAAAGTGAAAATAATGGACTTTTTCGCTGATTTTTTTTTCAGAACTATTTTTGTCCGAGCCTGAAATGGTGTCCCTGCAGATATTTGAAGAGCAGTGCGTGGACGGCTTGTTTCTCGAAGAAGAAACAATACGAAATTCGAGTACGTGTGAATTGGTCAAGACAAATAATGCCAAGTAAGTGTAGAATTAGAGATAGCGTCATTCACATTCAGCTTCAGTTCAGTTCCACTCAGCACCTTACTGTATAATATAAGTAAGTGAATACCGGGTAATAGGGGGCTTTAATCCATCAACCCAATTTAATCGGCTTTAGCCACAACATTAGGTAGGAGACCATCATCATTGTTAAATTGAATGTCTTGTAGCTTTAAAAGTGAATTCCAAAGTCTGATGGCGTGCAAGAAAAAGACCAATGGTACATTATGGATCCGAGCATGCTTTTGAGTTCCATAAGTGGATTGGAATGAATTTTAATTTCTCGTAAATTCCCGAAAAAGGAAAGATCCATTTCCCAAATGCTTGGTTGTTATCTTTCAATTTCAATTCAATACCATTCCAGAGTTCATACCGTCAGGGAAAGTCAGGGAAATGAAATGTGGACATTTTACCCAAAAAGTCAGGGGAAGTCAGGTGGGAGACAGGGAAAATGTTTCAAAAACTTTTGAATTTTAATTTTGTGACTGGAAATTTTGGATTTTCAATTCATTTTTGTGAAAGCACCTTATAAATTACACCTTCGTTATTTCCAGTAGTTTTCCAAAATTTCGCCTACTGCGTTCCCTTTTGAAGTAACGAGCTAAGATCCATCGTAGAAATATGTTTAAATTGAGCAAGAATTTCTAGGGTTGGTCAAGGAAACAGTTTTTCAAGTGTTCTTATATTTTACTGCAAATTGTTAAATGAATCAATGACTGGTTGTCCTTTGAAAGAGAATTCCAACTGTCTGATGGCATGCAAAGAATAAATATGGACCATAGCAGGCTCGGAGTTCCATAAGAAGATAACAATGAACGGTTCTATCACCACGGTGATTTCGTTTAAAGATTCCCTTCTTGGTTCCTTATTGTTATTCCCATTCCATTAACCTTCCAGAGTGGAACTCCTCACCCAGCGGGTCAATGACTTGTACCGGCGCAGCTCAGAGACGGTGGCCTCCCTGCGGGCCTTCAAGTTCACTCTCAGGCAGCTCAACTCCGACTCTCGGAAGGCAGCCGGCTACCTGCAGGTCATCCACCGCTACATGATCTCGCAGGGCGAAGCCATCCTGGTGGACGACCTGAGCTCGACGGACGAGGAGGACATGGACAGCCCGCAGCCACTATGCGGTGACCGCCAGGAGGACCACATAGACAATGTCTCGGATGACGAAGACGGGCCATGGGACGCCTTTGACGGTGCGATCAGCCCGCTGGAGGAGGATCCGAGAGCCCAGATTGCCTTCTTCCGGAAGATGAAGGCCAGAAGGTACCGCCGGTTGACCCCGGCACCTATCAGCCTATCTCACCAGAACCCTGAGGAGGAGCCACCGCCCGAAGATGCCAAGACGACAGTTCCGGAACAGACCGGCCCAAGACGCATGCGGCGCATAAGCGTCCCGGCACTCTCCGCTCCAGGACTGCTTCGCCGCCGCTCCAGCGCTCGACGTTCGCAACGGAGCACCGCTTCGGCAAAGAAGCCCCATATGGAAAAATTATATGTGAGTAATATATTATAAATCTACTGATATATATGTTCGTAATATATTACACATATATTTAAAAAAGGAATTATATTTGTAATATACGACAAATATTTTGGTAATACTATATCATGAAGATAAATATATTGATATTATTTTAAGAATATATTTTTTCAATATATTATGATATCTTACTGAGCATATATTCTTAAAATATTATGGACAATGTATTCTTAATATACTGTGAATATAATGTATGTCTACATCATAGATTACAACCAACATATTTGTGCAACACAAATCTGGAAATGTATATTTATTATTTAATGTAAATGCTTCCC
>JAQGAF010003867.1:0-15991 GCA_034687865.1 Kryphioiulus occultus
TTTATTAATTAATCAAAGGGTATTTATTCATTAAAGTTGAATTGTCGCCTCCAGAAGTAACCAGACTATCAAGCAAAGTTGTTATCACGACGATTTATGCATTATTCGCAGAGATGTTATGTATACAATTTTTTCAATTTTTTAACATGCAGGGGTGGGAGGGGAACTTCCCGTTAAGGTTTTGTGTTCTTGTCCTAACACTACCTAACCTAAAAATGTATTTAATTAGCTGCCCAAGCGCCAGGCAAACACTGCCAGCCTACGAGCCGTTAGGAGAAACCCACTTACAGTGTTCACGGCAAAGTAGGACATATTCCGAATTACAACAGCTCCTTTTTTATAAAAACAGATATCATTTGGAACAACCTCACTCGCACCCCCACTTGACCAACCTCCCACCCAAGACGAACATACAGTAATACTCGAACGTCCCTCTACTATTGCAACTACACGTACATGTAGTTTCAAGAACGAATCATTGAAAAGTCTAAGATAATGAATGGTTCGTTTAGCACGAGCCAGCTCAGCTGTTGTCATTTTCGAAGCGTGTTGCTGTCTGCCTTCTTTCCCCAGTTTAAGTGTCACGATAAAAAGCGTGGAAACGGATGCTAAAAAGCAATCATTTTGCATCATCATTGTCTTTACGAGGCTGACGAGAGAGGGGAAAAAGCGGAGAAATTGACGCCTAGTCGCCGTAGCCTTAATTGCGAGCGAAGTGCATGAGCCACGCATGAAGCTCGATTCAAACCGCATAAAAAGAGAAGCGCCGAGGAAAAGCAATAATTCTATTAGCGCCATAAAAGCAGGAAATTATTAAGCCGGAGCGCCACTAAAAAAGCGGCTTTTCTCCCCATTCCGACAAAGCGCCATTTGCGGAAATGACACCGAGGATCCAGCAAAAAGTCACAGCATTGACACATGTACTGTATTCCTTGCAAACTTGTACCGACACTATAATGTACCTATGCTATACCCGTTGTTTTTAATATACAGCATCATCGCGTACAGCTGTTCAATGTTTCTGAAATTCAGTAGACACAGGTGGCTGTTTGGCACACATTTATCGCCAAAAATCCTCAGGAAAGGAATATATAATAGTGTAACAATGTAATAAGGATAAATAATGGGGCGATCATATTCGAGAGCTAGCATGCGATCGAAACATTCACCTTAATTTCCCGGAAAAAAACAAACCTTTCATTGCAAAAAAGCTTTTAAAGCCGATGAAAGTACATGTAGTATATTTATACACTGTACAAAGAAAATTTTCGATATCGTCGTAAATTATAGCTCAAGAGCACCGCTGTTTATTGGAGGCTCCACGTCGTTACTTTTATCGAAAGCGTCATAAAAATAAACGAACGTTGTTGAACACTTTTTTAAATTTTTAGGAAATATCGACGGAGAAAAGAAGTTTGCCAGTTTTCGTAGAAATTCAATTTTTAAAATACATGTAATCAATGAGCTATACGTCCTATGGGTTAGCAACTCTTAAGAATTGCGTACACCTGACTTTGCCCAACTTCAGCAACTGCAGTTGGACTTCAATGACAGTCTAGTTGGTTTTACAGAAACCCCGAAGGTAACGAGACGTAAAGGCGTTGTCGATACAATCAATACGTTGTCAATACAAATTCAAAGACTTCCAAAACGACTTCATGGACATTAAGGACTTAACATCACAGAAATGAGGAAGGTAATGAGACTGCAAGAACTTCCTGATTTTACATAAGTCAGAAAGTCCTTGGAGTCATTGAAGTATTAAGGCCTTGAAGTCTGACGTAATCCTTTGACAACCCTATAGACTTCAGTGACCTCAGTGGGACTCCAACGACTTGGGGGGGGGGGACTTCAACGAAAACGGTTATTAACCGTAACAGAAAAACGTTTCGAACACGATTTTCCACACACCTTGTATGAGGAAAGCGTCATAAAGCTCGCATGCCGAAAAGCATTAGCATATTAAAGTCATATCCTCGCATTAACGCAAATGAGCGAAAGTGAGCTATAGAGCGCAGAGCGCAAAATGACTGTAATTTTCACTTTCAGCCATAAAAAACCAACTTCCGCCAAGAGGAGGGGCAGGGGAAAAAACGCATCCATAATAAGAGATTGTTGGATTTAGAAAAAATTACCCGCATTGTGGCGAAGCAGCGCAAAAAATTGGCTTTTATAACACGCCAGGAGCATAAATAATAACTTAATATGGCGTCTATGGCGTCGTTAAGCTGCATTTTACAAGCTTAAGACCCGTTTGAAATCGCAATTAACTGGCGGTAATTCAGCGCAATGTCAACAGCGACGCTTTAATATCTGTCAGCAACGCTTTTTTTCTTAATGAAAATTAGGCGAGAACGTGTTTAGGGCCGTTAGTACCTTCGACGATATTAAAGCAAACGCTCACCAGGGGAAGGGGGTGGCGCTAATTAAAGCCGCGGTGCACTCGAACGCCATTATTTCAGGACGGTTGCAAAGGTGCTTTTAATGACCTCGTTTCGAATTAGGTTGAATAATAAAAACAATAATTACCCGGTAATAAACGGGCGGCGGAAACCCGGAGCAGTTAACGTTCGGATTTAAGCACCCCGAAATTGACCCTGTTATTAGCGCGAAGAAAATTTATCGGTAACAATTATCTCAAAAAACAAGTCTGAACCACACGTCTGAATAAGCAAATGCTCTTGTAATAGTCTACTGTTTATGTGAATAACGTGATATTGTAAAGCGTCCGAAATGGCGTTGGAGCAAAATGCACAAACATCGGAAATGGCAGTTAAACCTATCCTAACCAGGGTTCCCACTCAAATTCATGTCGAATCTCTTGACATTACCTGACAATTTTTCATCCATTTCCCTGTGATTTGATATTAAAAAATGATGGATTTTATCCCAAATTCTTATAATAGATGATGACTAATTAATGGCTGATGCAAACTAAAATTCACCGACATTTTCAGGATTTCCCTAATATTCTCTTATTTTCCCTGACTTTCCAGAAAGTGGGAGTTCTAGGTAGAACTTTATGATCACCCTGAATACCGTATACACGTACAGTGTACTTGTACTAAAGTATTAAGCCTTGGTTTCACCTTACGTTACAGAATGTCTACTGGATTATGAATTGCAAATTCCATGATTTTGCAATGACGTTTTCACGACTTCAAATAATTTTCAAGGCCTAGAATATGGAACCGTTCAAGTTTTAATTATGCCATCACTTAAATAGGGATTTTCATTTTCAGAAACATCTACCACAGTGATAAAATTGTCAATGGTCAAAAAAAACGTCATAGATGACAGTTTTTTTGCAAAACTGGATGAGAAATGATGAATTTTAACCCACATTTTTATTTTGTGAATCAATCTAAGGCACAAATTCCAAGAATCCAACGTAAATTTTACGACTTTTCCATGACTTCCAATGACGGTTAGACACCCTGTATATACAAGTTCAACCTTTTTGAAAAATGTGATCCCTGTAACTTAGCTGTTTTATTGAATTGTTGTAATAAAGGGGAAAACTAAGGTCACCCTGTATATACTAAAATTACAGCCTTGGTACATGTACCTACTGAAGCACAGTCTTGGGGACATTGATCCATTCTGACGGTTACAGCAGTCGAGCTCGTCGACCCACGCGCTGACCCATGACCTCGTCTGACCCTGCGCTTCTTGGAATCGCGACGTGTCTAGACAAGCTCGCAGACGAGCTCTCAGATCGAGTGAAATGAATCAATTTCTGACGCAAAAAAAAACCACTGAAAGCCGGAAAAGACGACCAGGACGGCCATTCAATCGAGCGTGGTATTATTGAACAAAACGCGGATGATAAACAAAGCAATGAAAGCGAAATAAAAACAAAAAACCTTTAAACAACGCTTATAAATTGCTGTCTGTCTATAGTACGAAACTGGTCTTCAAAGGAGGACCAGCGAGGCGCACTTGGGCGGAATTGCTTTATGGACACGAAAGTGGACGTGTTTTTGAGACCACAAGTACGCATTCGCGACTGCTTATAAATAACCCACTTTAATTCGTGTGTCAATCCCTTTCCCCTTGTAGCAGATGCGAGTTCATGACAAAAATTGATGATGGCCTTAGCGAAAGAAATACAGGGTGTTCACATAACAATAGATTATTGAGGGCGAGTCAAATGAGATGTATGCCGATGAAACGTCATTATTACATTTTAAAGTTGTAAGCAACATCTTTGCGCACCCTGTACTCTCAATGATAACAAAGGTCAGGCATGTGACCAGTGTATAAATGTGAAAAATTGGGAAAAAATGACAATTTCACTAGAAATCCAGCATAACACTGAGGAATTCCCCTCCATTCAGGTCCTATGCCAGTACCTGTAATGATACGTACTGATGCTGGTCCTGTACCGATATGCAGTGACTGATGTAGTTTGCTTGTGTCAGTACAGTACTTGGAAGTAATTTTGTTCCATACTGATAGTGTAGTGATGTACAGTATGTTGGTGTCACTAAAGTATCAGTAGTAACAAGTAGAGTCAGTACTGATAGTGATGTCAGCTGTGGCAATTATAAAGTTCAGTAGTGATTTTGATTTTGGATGTTCAAACTCAAATTTAATTGCATTTATATGTCAATTATGAATATCACTAGTCATGCTTATGTAAGTAAACATGTACAATAATTTAATACAAAATTTGTAAAAATGTCTGGCAACACGGCTCACATCAGTAAAGTGTCTACGAATATCATCACATATCAGTGAATTTTTACTGATAATAATGCGAATTTCAAACTGATTTTACTAATTTTTCCACCAGGGCTAAATTTCATAAATAAGTACTAAAAACTGACTTTTTAGCAGGGTTTTAAAAAAATTGCTTACGGTCGTTCTTTTGATGACTAGTGTTTCTAAGAATCTTAAAAATGCATTATGTCTAAATATCATTTTCATGAAAATTCAATCAAAAACAATTTTTGCTAGATTTTTTTTAAAATTTCGCTCGTGGAATTCGCCTCTTAGATATTTATATTTACACCCATACACTTTTGCTTTAGAAAAGCAAGCTGAAATCCACCATTTGTAGTCCAGTTTTTGTATAAAAAAAATTGCCTAAGGCGTTGAAAACGCAAAATTTTTTCAGAAATATTGGGTGAAAAATGTGAAAAATTAGTTGGCTGCATGTAAAAAACTTGGACGGGAAAAAATGTGAAAAATAGTATACCACCTGGCTACATGTCTGAAAGCTACACCAGTCCAAACGATACAAGTTTTCACTGCATCTCGAGTTAAGACACCAGGGGACGAGCTTGAAACTCCCAATAAAATTTCACTTCAAAACGAAATTTTCTCTTGAAATCGAATTTCGCAACTGTTACTGACATGGTAACAGCGCAGCAGGTTTAAGTCAGTTGACATGTTGCCGTACCCCGTTGCGTTTTCCAAGAAACCAGAATTAGATTAAAGGCCTTGGGGGGATGAAAAAAAACCGAACCGCTCGTATTAAAAGAGATCAACTTGGTACGATTTAATAACGCCATCATAAATTCGGAAGCGGAATAAAAAAGCCGGGCAATTAATCGAATGACTGGAACATCTAGGACGGCCAAGAAAAAAGTGAAAAATAAGACGTGGAAAGTCCGTTTTTGCGGTCATTAAACATGACGTCCCTTTTAACTTGATTGTAAACGGAGTAATTGAGAGAAATGGGGAGGGAGGGGGTGAAAATGGAGTAGGGATTTTTGCGGAAAGCCAAGAGTATAGAACAGGATCCAAAACGAAAAAACGGCCATTTTAACTGGCTCAAATAGGATAAAAGCATTGGTGTATTAGAGCTGGTAGCAATTTGTCCGATCAACCGTTACCATGGCCAACGGATAACAGCGCACAGAGGAAGTAAAAAAAGGAGAAAAGATGAACGGTCAGCTGGGGGTCAAGCAATCAAAGGTTCAGTGGTCATCGACAGGGCCAGTGCCGAGACCACCAGCTGCTACAGGCTACCAGCAAAACAATTGGCAAATTGATTTTCATACAAAATCGAATGAATGACCTTAAAATCGTAACTGTTTTGAAAAACCAGGTTTTCCTGAGTATGAATTTGTCGCTGAAATACTAAAGCGTGGATTGTCGACTACAGTCACGTGCCGATGCGCGAGGAGGTGGCGCACGTGGCAACCATGGCAACTGGAACACGAGATTCCATTTAAGAAGGCGTTTTACAGGGTGTTAAGAAGTTATGGCCACAAATGAAATAGGCGGTAGTAGCATGAAAATAAACTCAATTGTCCTTAATAACCTAGGTCCAAAAACGGCCCATTTCCGATAGAGAGAAGTCCTTTCCCCTAAATTACACATGGATTTACACGTGCATTAGTTAAATGTAAATGGCATGGTGTTTATCCAAATGAAAAGGTGATAAAACTCGCATAAACAAACAAAAATGTCCCTGATAACCTACTGTACACGTAGGTCCAACAATGTTCCATATCCGATATACAGGGCTTGGCTGCTCGTTGAGTACGAGTGGTTGGGGATCAACTACATGTACCTGTATCTCGGAAACTGGTCGTTTTCAGACCTTAGGTTATTAGATGGATTTTTTTGTTTGTTTCCATTTGGATATAATTCTAACTATTGGCACGTGTCACTACAGTACGTGCGTGGTTTAAAAGAAAATTCCCGTAAATCACGGAAATGTGCAGTTTTCAGATCTAGGTTATTAGGGACTTATGTTTGTTTTCATGAGTACTACCACGCATTTTATTTGTGGCCATGACTTCCGAAACACCCTGTAGGTTAGCCCACCTAAACAATTCCGATAGCCTGTGTAATTCCAGGATTATCCACTCAAGAGAAATCTGGCAATCCCGTATACATTGTAAATACCCAACAGCTCATCAACAGCTCCAGGATTCCGTTTAAGCATTCCTGAGAGGAGGAAGAGTAATTGAAGTATACTGATGGGCGCCATTTTCAAGCTGAAAAGCTGACAGCTTGACGCCGCTGAGAGGAAGTCTCATAAATCGAGCGCTGAAAGGTATACTCTGACGAGGAAAAGAGACAATTAATTGGCAAATAAATGCTTAAGATTAATTGGCGTGTCATTAGCGCAAATAATTGCAGCGTGCCGAATTGCGACTTATTTAATAACGAAGGCGAATTTAATTAAAGCGTCTGGAAAAACAGCCAAGTGTTGGTTGTTACAAAAGCCAACAAAAAGCGCTTGAACCTCCAGCGTTCAATCATTATGATTGCCATCGCAAAAAAATACCACTGTCTACGAGAAGCGCCATTGCCTTAATAGCCTTAATTATATAGAGGTAGAACCAGCCGAACGATTTGTTGTACATTCATAAATTATTAACGCCAACAAAAGCGCTTTTTTGGCAACGTGTTATCGCCATTCAGCGGCTTCTATTACTGGCATTATCAACGCGCCTGCTTTATTATAGCTTTGTTAGCGTCAGACAAGCAGGATGCTCAGCGCCGCCACATGGCATTCCAAACAACTAATCCCCATAACATGCAAAGCACGAGCATGATTCGTATACAGGACAGAATCTCGAAAACTGCTTCAGACAGCATACAGAATAGTGAGTGAGTTATGTTTGAGGGGACAGAATACTGGCCTTCATAGTTTTCAATGACTACTGGTCTTCATAGTTTTCAATGACTACTGGTCTTCATAGTTTTCAATGACTACTGGCCTTCATAGTTTTCAATGACTACTGGCCTTCATAGTTTTCATTGACTACTGGCCTTCATAGTTTTCATTGACTACTGGCCTTCATAGTTTTCAATGACTACTGGCCTTCACAGTTTTCATTGACTACTGGTCTTCATAGTTTTCAATAACTACTGGTCTTCATAGTTTTCAATGACTACTGGCCTTCATAGTTTTCAATGACTACTGGCCTTCATAGTTTTCAATGACTACTGGCCTTCATAGTTTTCAATGACTACTGACTGGTCTTCATAGTTTTTATTGACTACTGGTCTTCATAATTTTCAATGACTACTGGTCTTCATAGTTTTCAATGACTACTGACCTTCATAGTTTTCAATGACTACACTGGCACTTCATAGTTTAAGAACTACAGTGGGACTGCGTAGTTATCAATGACTACGCTGGGACCTCATAGTTTTCAATGACTTCAGTGTGACAGCATAGTTTTCAATGACTTCAGTGTGACAGCATAGTTTTCAATGACTACAGTGGAATTTCAAGGACTTTAGCCTGATTTTCAATACGTATACATGTAGTGGGATGTCAGCTTGCAGACTTCGAAGACTTCAACAGCCTGGTTTCACAACTTCGAGAACTTCAAGTACTTTCTGACTCGAAGTAACTAAGTCCTTGAATTCCCACTGAAGTTTGAAGTCCTCGATTCCGACAAAATCCAAGAAGTCTGCAGTCAGGGGTACACAATTCTTAATGTTTTAGCCCCTCGGTGTTGCTGGTGCCATGCAAAAAATACGTTTTTTCCCATTCTGAGCTATTCAAGATGGCGTCTTTGGGTCTTCAATTTTCCCTTCGGACGTGGATCCACTCGAGTGGAGTGAGTCGAGAACTTCATCCACCACGTTTCGGGCAGATTTAAATAAAAATGCTGCGCACAGGGAAGAAGAGCCATAAGAAAAACAGGGGGAAACACTCGAGAAAACAGCACGGATCTGGAGTTAAAGAGGGGGTTGAAAAAGGTGGGGGCTGGAATCGAATTGAACTTGTCATCGGATGATTGTGGGATCGACGTTGACGGCTAAATTGATCCGAGCTCAACTCCAGAAGCTGAAAGGCATTCTCGAGACACTCGAAACAAACTTAAAATGCGTCCAAAGCCAAAGCGTAAAATGCAATCCAATCTGCACTCGAACACGTTTACCACACTTTACATTCGCACTCTAACGCATGCCTTGGCTCGCCATTTGGCCCCTTGAAAAAACAACCATCACCACCTCTCGAACACGTGTAAAAACCATTATAAGACAGCCTGGGGTAGAAGCGGCAATGTCGGACAAAAAAAACGATTCGGATGGAAATGGAAAAGCACGGACACACGCTAGAATTGTTCGCTTCACTCCACACGCTAAAACTCCCATTCACTTCTATTGCACACCCATGCTGAAAAAGTGAAGCCTCGCAGCCACGCTCGACTAAAGGCCCGCAGCTCCATCCCGAGTATGTGGGCAGTTTCTGGCTAACGGGTTAGTCGTTTCAACAGCCACCAAATTGACAAAAAACGCGAAAGCAGCCAACTGCTCTACTTCAAATGCCATTAAAAGATATCGAAACCCAACGATCAAACGCATCATTCACCCAAGTAGAAATCCCCATTTTTTTGCCTCTCTCTCTCTCCCTCACTTATTTAATCCTGAGTTAGTGGGGAATTGAAAGGGGGGCCGTCTCTCCTTCCCAGCCCCTTTCAGCTTCTTCTTACCACCGCTCTCCAATAATTCGGTTTAAAACTCATTCGATGATGGCATCTCTTCGGCATCAACTTAAAATCCGATATGTCCTCGATACACTCTCCGCATTGGTTGCCCCGGTGATGACGTAGGAAAAGGGTGGGGGTGGAGGTGAAAACAGGAAGGAATGAGACGAGGAAATTGCCAATACGCATGCTACGCGTGTCTGGCGGATATAAAAGTCTGGATGGCTGCTGAAATGCTCGGAATTACTGAATTTCCACCACATTGGTGATGACTTAATTGAATCCTCTTATGAGTGAAACGAGATTCTTTACCGCAACCGTCACGGCGAAGCGTCGCTGGATGGCGCCACTGAGAACGAAGTCGCAACTTCCACAATCATAGGCTGCCAATGCTGCCGCTATGGGGATTCTAGTGCCCAAATTCCCTAACATAGTGTCACAGAAATCGTGAAAAACTTTTTTAATGTGGTATCATTGGTATTCAATAAAACCCAACATTGACGCTAATACCAAGCTAAATGAAAGGTCGTAACAGATAACAGTACCAAACTCGCGTACATTTCGAATCGACATGAATAAGGATAACTGAAATCCTTAGGCTTTTAATTTCTTGGGCAAAATTCAGCAGCCACTTGTATGGAAAAAAATAATATATATTGCATTACATTTATTTTACACGTTTCGGCAGAATTGGTATCATTTAATCAAAATTGGCAATTCCCAGAATCTGATTTGCAATTTTAGGTGAGACACTTGTCAAGAATGACCCCTGTTCATTGCATAGTCGTTATATACAGGTTTCCTTATGATAACATGCATTATTTTGATACATAGACATTCAATATCATATGTAACAGAATATACTGAACCAAACATTTTTAAAATCAAACGTTTTACTAATTTTGTTCACCTAGAATTGCAAAATTGTCCACTGTGAGGCGGTATGGGGGTGGAAGAAGACCAATATATATACATGTATATATGTATATTTTTTCAGGAATTTAATTCAACCAATTCGTCCTGGCAACCGAGGACATTTTCGGCGACTATAACACGGTCGTTCGCACCGTTTCGAAGAACCCAACTATTTTTTTTTCGCATATTTTTTCTTTTAATGCAAGCAGACAAACCACATTTTTCGGCAGTTAATTCTCTGAACCGGGGCCTGAAACCCACACTCGAATTTGAAATTTACTGCTCCCTTCTGCGCACGGTGACAGCTAGCACGCACTAAACATGGCGGATGTTTCACCGAAAATATTTCGGTAACAAAAAAAAAAAAGAAAAAAACGCTAAGCAAATTATGAGCGTTTAAATAAAAACAAGCTTTCAAGACTGTCTTTTTTAACCCGGACCAATTCGGCGATTTAAATAAGCTACCATAACTCACATTAGCACGCAGTTTGGCAAATTGACAAACGAAAATGGGTCCAGGGGGGCGCCTTCTCAAGACCCCATTTATCAGCCTGTGTTCTTAGGATAGGCATACAAGTGAAATTCCAAAGATGTAAACACTTTCCATCATTACCCAAAATTCCCACTGAAATTCTCAAGTCGATTTCCCTAAACATTTTACATAATTTGTATGAAAGATGATAACTAATCAATTGGCTGATACAGACTATCTCCATTTCTTTGACACTTTCATTTCACTGACATTCCCTGACTTTCCAGAAAGCGAGAACTAGTTTAATTTGACGCGTGGTTTAAACCAAAACTTTGCTTCTGAATTTCCCTGACTTATCAAAAAAAAAATGTCACGTGTAATTAAAATGTGCTTTATCGGCAACACTACAATTAAGTATATTTTTGTATTTTTCTGTCAGGATGACTAGCCATATCTTCAATTGAATTTCCCTCACTTTTCCAGGTTTTACAGACACCATTCGGAAAATTTCCAGACAATTTAAAGAAACAATTTACACAGATTTTAGAAAGTATAGATCTGATCACGAAATGAATGAACAAGGTCAACATTTTGTAAAAAAAAATAATAATTAAGAGACTGTCATAGGCGAAATTTTGGAAAAATTACAAGAAATATTGGATTTTTTGTATATTAATATTAATAACGATGCGAACACTAGTGGTTGAAACCACTAGATCTTTTAGGTGAATTTTGCATAAGGAAAGTAGAACACAAATACAGCTTTTCTAATGCTTTTCACGAGATACTTATACCAATCAAATAGTTGTGCCACAAAATTTCCAGACATTATGAATTCTCCTACATTTCATTTCCCTGCCGGTATTAACCCTGCGCATGTCTCATCACGCTATACTGAGTCAAGCTTTTGGATGAAACTGCAATCAACGTCAGAAACATCTTGATAGCGCCCCCTAGCGAGGACCCACCCCTTCATTCACATTTCTTTCAATTCAAGATCAGAATTAAGATAAATGTAAAAAAAAAATTCGGACAATAAGTAGCTGAAATTCTGCGTGTAGTTGATAACAGGCAGGAAATCAGCCTAGTTAAAATCGTGTGGCGGCAGGTCAGGGGTACAGGTGCCAAAAAAAAGGTAGGGACGGGTTAAGGGGAACATTTAAGGCAGCTCCTCCCAGTGATAAATCAAATCACGCAGAGCTACAAATAGGGTTCCTTTCGAAGTCAACTCTCACCAGGGGGCGCTCGCTATCGCCCTTGGAGAACGCGTGTTCGTGGCTTTACAAGTCAGCGTACCGCGAAACATACGAGGTCACCCTGTAAACAGCAATCAAATTTGCACCCACAAAACCAAAAACTACTGTAAATCCCCTAATAAACGTGCAATGTAGATAGAAGCCCGGAAAAACATTAGAGGTACTGCCACTTGCTGTATTTGCATTGGGTAGTTAGTTCATTTGCCAGGGATTTATTAGAAGATGTATGGTATGTAAGTACATTGTTTTAGTGCGCACTGCAAGTAGATGCACCACGTGTGGTTTGGTGACATTTTTATTTTGACCTCCATTTGAGACGTGCCAATTCAGAAAAAAAGAGCAACGAATTTTGCTCATGTAGGGTTCGTACTACAATTTTCAAAATCGTTTCTCTTGCTATCCCTGCCCAACTCAGTAAATTTCCCTGACCTTAAAAATTTATATCTAAAAATATTCAAACATGGCCAGATTAGGACTATTATGGGCCCCATAGCACTATACAGATGCAGAGGGCCCCTCATCAGGGCTTCTTTAGCACCCTATACATAAAGCATAGAATCAATCCAGGATTTTTAAAGGGGATTGTAGTAAAAATTCTGTAGGTCAGATTTCTAGAGACAGAACGCATCAATTCTAAGTAAAGAATATTCAATAATGTTATTAATTCATTCGAAAATAATGGAAACGATCTAAAAATAACGGTTTTCGCTCCACATTTGTTCAACAATATTAAATGCATAGATTGCGGACAAATGTTGATGATACTGTTTTTAAAAATTTCAAAATGATGGATTTTAACCATTTCTGTGAAAAAGCGGTTTAGAAATATTAATGAGGTTGGGGGCAGATTTTAGAAGAAAACAACTGTCACAAATTTTGAATTTAGATACGTTTGTTTCTCTTAAAGAAAATTAGTAATATTAAAAATTAATGACAGTTGGGTGCGTAGTTTTTTCAACTGGTCTTTTGACAGCAACCCAATAAATAAAATATCAAAACTTGTTTAATACCGAAGCCCTTTTTGAAAAACGCCGTAAGCGAAAACATTTTAAAAATGCCCCATTAACTCTTTCGCAAAATTAATAATCCTACGCCATTCATAAGGAATTTCCCCGAATTTCTATATTCGTACGAACCCTGACATGCTGACGAACTTCGATCGCAGCGCCACCATTGCCAATATAGCTCTCACCTTGATCGCATGGAAAAACGGTCGATTTGGGGAAAACAAAGGCCCCTGTGTAATTGGTGAAAAGAATATCCGGATAAGCTTTTAACGCCGAATCGATACGCTCGGAAATTCGCAGAAATGCTTTCGAGTGCCCCGAAAAAAAGCGTTAAAAAGCAGTCGGGTTAATGGCATTAGAGGAAGAGTTTTTCCACGCAGCCACTCGAGCGCGTGGGTAAACAAAATGGCCGCCCTTCGAGATGTCATTACCATCGTGGGTGGCGCCACTTGAGCACCCCCTCGAGCACGCGCACAAGTACAACAACTTGGACGCGTGACCGAGCTGGGGAATAAGGGCTCGTTAAAACAAACTGGAGAATGGAATGGAGTGGCCACTGAGGACAACGAGAAAGCGAAAGGACAGACACTTCCGTTCTGCACAAGCGTCCGGATAGGCCTCAGCAGTCAACATTTGTTCGTTGTCCAGCCACTGCAACATTGCGGCGCTGCAGTCGCATGTGAGGTCATAATGCATGGGAATTCGAAATCCATTTATATTTCACGTGCTTACGTTCTGTACTTATTTGTTCTTTGATGAAGAACAGTCGCCTGTGACGACACGAAGCACGGAATTTCGTGCATTGTAGACAAAGCATAGGATTTCGAATTCAGATAACGTGTTAATATTCTTTCTGTTAGTTCTTTTATAAAGAACACGCATGATCAGTGACGTCACAAAGCACAAGATTTCGAATTCAATTCACGTGCTTACATTCCGTTTTTTCTTGTTCTTTAGTATAGAACAGCCGAAAATGCATAATGTGACGTCACAAAGCACGGCATTTCGGCTTCCATTTCTTTCACACGTTTACATGCACGTTCTATTCTTGTTTGTTCTTTAATAAAGAACAGTCGCCTGTGATGTCACATAGCACGGAATTTCGAATTCCATTTATCTTTACTTGCTTAGGCTCTGTTTTTGTTTGTTCTTAAAAGTGAAATTAACTTTAATATTGAACGCGTTATTCTATAGCCTCAGAGATCTGAAATAGTCTTTTCAACAGCATTTCTCGACTGTAATTCATTCCAAACTTTACAACAATTAAACAACATTAGGTAAGTTTTAAGCTTCCTATAGCTCAAGCTGCCCTATTCCTCACAATATATCAGCATGAGTAAATGGGAAGCTTCAGGGAAACACGAAGCAGCTGATTGATGGGATTGGGTGGCAGTTATGATTTGTAGATTGAAAACTGGCTTAAACTTATTGCAGATTGGTATCTCTGTGGTTCGCGAATTGTACGAGAATCTGGAGGCTAAACTCATGAACCCGAAGGCATCGAATGTGGGGCAAGCAACGCCCACGCGAACCACCATGGTCAAAGATGGTGGGCCAGCGATGAGACGATAGTGGACGATGGTCAGCAGAAAAAAATGGCGGCGACGCACCTGCCAAAGCCTTATCTGAGTTTTTTCACTTAATTAAATGCAGGAAAGCTCACGGGGTAACAAAGGGGTTTTGCGAGGGTGGAGCCGTGTATTGGCTTATCTCGGAAAACGAACAGATAAGGCGAAAAAATACAGGTATACACAGATAGATACAGTCCCAGTACACAGGCTCAGAATGAGATAAAACCAGAAACTTACGATGTAACCACGACCTGAGCTGGGGCGGCTGCTGACCTGAAAAACAAAAACAAACCAAAATAAAGCAAGGCACCAAATATAGAAGAAAAAAAACTAAGAAAATGTCGTCTGAGAAACCACAAGCTGTGTCACTGCTGCGAGAGATGGCGCTGCGCGTAACCACTGCCAGCCTTAACGGCCAATTAAATAGGGCCGCCACGCAACTTGGGCAACAATCCACCAGTCATACACTTGTAAGAACATCACGCACAGAGACGCGATGATGGGGAAACTGTTCACATCACAATGCATTGCAAAAATGGCCAATCAAGTTAAAACCCTAATTACCATCGTTAAGACAAATGGCTGCAATTAAAACATTAATATGACTTACGCAACGGCTTATTTCCCCTACCATGCTTTATTAAATAGTCCCAACAGCACGCGAGAAGACGTTAATTGACGTTAAGTCGTCCACGTAATTGGCATAATAAATGAGGACTGAATAGCTATTCCCAAACGGTCACCTAGCGATACTTTGCAAGTAACAAATTAATTTTCAAGATGGCCACTGCGTCGTGCCAAGGGACAAAATTTCCTGTTGATCTAACACTGGCCAATTATCCCTAGTTTGACAATTTGAAATTAGTAGATTAATTGCTTCGATTGAGAACACGATATTGATTTGTCAAGTCTCATCATGTAGTCTGGGATTGAATGAATTCTAGCAATTTGGGGGAAGTCGATAAACCTGCGGCCCCATGTGCTTGAGATCGATCTTGGGTTGTGCTCGGGCACTAGAGAGGAAACGTCTGATTGATGGGTGATTTAGGGCCATCAGGGGCCAGGTGGCGCCACGGGTCAGGTCAAGATCTTGATCTCTGCCAATACAACGTCTGCGGATTTGTCGTATATTGAGAGAGGAAATCAATATCTGGCAGAGGAAAAAAAAAAGGGTCAATAAAAGCGAGTCATTTTACGAGAAGCCGGGCATTATTTCTTTTGATATTCTCCTCGTCGTCCGAATTTAAGTGACAGGCCGCAAAGCTAAGTGCCACTTTGTCCCATAGGCCCCCTTCACACCAAATAAGTCAAATCATCTTAAGTCATGTTAAATCAGACTTGCCATGATTTAACCACTGTT
>JAQGAF010003868.1:0-15985 GCA_034687865.1 Kryphioiulus occultus
TCCATACTGATTTTTATATACTGACATCAGTAGTCCAAAAAACCACTATTCATCACTATAGAGTAGTGATATCAATAGTGATCATATACTGATCCTTCCACTAGGGAATGTCTGTATTTGAAATAACAAGTAAGTCTAGCTACAATATTTGGCATTTCGTTGAGATTCACTACTGGTTAAGTGCCTACAACAGTTATGCGCTGTTGTGATTAAGTAATATAGTGGACTCCGCTTAATGGGATCGCGGATAATGTTATCATTCGTTTATTGTTATCGAAATCGCCAAGTTACGAATTCATCAGTTATTGCAAGAAATCATCGGTTATTGCAATCAACAATTCGCTTGTTGTTATCATTTCCCCTCATGGAGGATTCGTAAAACACAAGCAGTGAGAAGTTTTGGAAGAAAATATCTAAAATGATGTCCCATCTGCTATGAATAGCGAAAATTTCGAGGAATGTTCTTTCAAATCTTCGATATCATTGACGAAAATATTCCAGTAGCAGCCCCAATGACTAAATCCGGTATTGAATTGTTAGACTATCTGTGAGTAAAACAGAGCTGAGTGATGAAGATGATTTTAATGTTGACGAATATGAAACGTGCATCTTAGTTGAGAAACAACCAAAAAGTGCTACGATGACAGACTTCAGCACTAATACGTTTTGACTAGGTGTACTGCATAAATCCGTTGATTTTCAAATACGATACAAACGGAATATGAATTAGAGAATTTCAATAACGAACTTATACAGAAAAACATTGTGATCAAACCATTATACATGTACATGTACACGTAATTAATTTTTTAGCTGTAAATACCTTCGTCAATACAGGGTGTTTTTGAATTCATGGTACAAACGTTACCTGGTGTTCGAGTAAACTGAAAGACACAGGTTCCATCAATGAACCTAGGGTCCAAGGACCAATGTTAGAAGGACCAATGTTAGCAACAAATGTTAGCAACAAGACGAGGCCCCTGCCCATTTCAGCATTAATGTGCCGCATTATCTCAATGCTACCTTTGGGGCCCGAGGGATTGGTAGAGGTGGGCCAGTTGCTTGGTCCCCTGGGTCCCCAGATTTGTCAAGCCTGGATTTCTTCCTATTAGTGCATGAGACGCCTATGGAGTCTCTTTAGGTTCTTGTGGCCAGAATTGCAGTTGCGGCTGGCAATGTCAATGACATGCCAGGCATACAGGCATTACTGCTCATGGTAGACATTTTGAGCAATTCCTGTAAGACAGTCCAATAAAATGGCAGAATGAATGTGCCATTTGTTGCTAACATTTGTCCGTGTAACTTATGAATGGTGAACGTTGGACCCTAGGTTCATTGATGAAACCCGTGTCCTTCAGTTTACTCTAACACCAGGTAGCGTTTGTACCATGAATTCAAAAACACCCTGTATATTCCGCGGATAATCGAAGTTTATCTGAAACATGAATTTAGCTGATTTTATACTGTAACTCATTAGCGCGTATATGTTCTAAAGTTGTTTTCAACTTGTGTTTACAACAAGGCCTTTCCAGCGCCTGTCCTGCCACCAGAGGTCGCCGTTGGAGCGCGACTGGACAGTCATAACAAAAACACGGGGACAAAAACGAGAGCAAAATGGCCGCCATGTTGAAATTAGCCCGAAAAGCATGAGCAATTCCATTATTGCCAAAAACGGGCGATAATTAATTTAATCCAAACAAGTGTTTGAGAGCGAAACGCATTGACGCCAAACCTAGAACCGAGTGTAACAAAAAAAATGTCCCAAGGGCGTCGCAGACAATGCGCATTATTATCGGTGCTACGAGGCTACCGAAAATCCAAGGTTTTTCTGACTGATATCCGGGAACAGATCTCACATAATAGCGACGATCGAGGGTGCGTGGAATTAATTGCATCGACATTCGGAAAAATCTTTGATCACATGATCGACCTTTCCCAACACTATGGCCATTGGACCGATATTTTCCTCCAGTTCTAGCACGCGGAAACCTTGATCTGACCAGGAATTCAACGAACAAATCCAGTTGAGGATCCTGAACCTATCTAGCCCAAAGCTGAAGTGCCTTTAGCTTTTTTCTCCCCAGCGCCATCTATGGAGCGTTCAGCGCAACTGGAATAACCTGGCATGTTTCAAGGTCATCTCAGCCCAACTATGTGTATATATTTTGTCCAGAAATATTTGCTTAGATTCATTATTTACGATCTAGTTTTTTTTAATATTGCCAATATTCTGTACAGCATTATTTGCTTAAGATTCATCATTTACGATCTAGTTTTCTTAATTTTGTCAATATTCTGCACAGAATTATTCGCTTAGATTCATCAATTACAATCTAGTTTTTTAATATTGCCAATATTTTTACAGAATTATTTGCTTAGATTCATCATTTTCCATCTAGTTTTTATTTAATTTTGCCAATATTCTGTACAGAATTATTCGCTTAGATTCATCAATTACAATCTAGTTTTTTAGTATTGCCAATATTCTTACAGAATTATTTGCTTAGATTCATCTTTTTTCATCAAGTTTTATATTTTTTAATTTTGCCAATATTCTGTACAGAATTATTTGCATAGATTCATCATTTATTTATACGATCTAGTTTTTCTTTAATTTTGCCAAAATTTTGTACAAAATTATTAGCTTAGATTCATTATTTACGTTTTAGTTTTTAATATTGCCAATATTCTGTACATACAGGTAACATGAACATTATGGTTTTTGTTAACACATGCAATGTTTAATTTTGTACAACTTCATAAGTTTTTGATGTCTTTCTTTTGCCTTGCATTCAGAGCACATTTGGTTATTTATAATATACGTGTATGTAATGTAATGAAATTTTTATGAGTTTTGATATTTTTTGTTTTTGTCTTGCGTTTTTGTTTTTAATCAGTCAAATAATTTCTTTTTTAAGTTTTTGCGTCCATACAAATTCTACTTAGAACATCGGCCCTTATTGAATAAATTATTATTATTATTATTTAAGAATTATTTGCTTAGATTCATCATTGACGACCTAGTTTTTTAATATTGCCAAAATTCTGCGAATATTTACGATTTAGTTTTACTTTTTTTTAATTTCGCCTGCGGTGCTTCTTATTTATTAACCTCATAATTGGTGCATGGAAATTTTTGCTAAACTACATTATGTGATTCTGAACTGTTTTTAAAAAATTCGTTGAAATGCATTATTGGCGAATTCTTTTTTTTTTTTTTAAACTGCTGTCAGTGTTCCCTTTGCTGTTAATATTTTTGAAAAACCTTTTCTTGAGACATAAATCCATTATTTCTGGTAGATTTAAAAATCAAATATTAGAAAGAAAAATTAATAGCCATCTTCGTTGTGATCGGTGCAGTAAGAAATGTGGAATAAGCATTCACGATCAAAATTAGTGTGATGTTTAATAACACGTGTTATTAAATATCACACTAATTTTGATCGTGATACTTATGCCACATTTATTAGACAGAGAAATTTCGTACGAAAACACCCCAAATCAGTAATAAAGATGCGCGACCATACATATAATTCTGCTATATCCCTATTAGTCCCTTTTGGCAAATTGCAGAGGCCCCACAGTGAGTTTTCGGATAACTAACTATCATTGTCGAAATAATGACATTAATTAGTACTGATCGTGTAGGGTCAGGTTTTGGATGACTTATTGTCAGTATTCCGATTACTGGCGATTGCCGAAATTTTTGGATGAAGTGGTCAGTATTTCGATACTGACATTTAAGTAATCCAAAAATTCGTAGGCAACGTCTTTAATAGACAGTTAGAGAAATTTCGTACGAAATAAAATAAATACGAAGAACGAAATCACATTTCGTAAGTACATGCCCTTTTTCGTACCGTATTTCGTAAAAACAGTTAGGGAAATTTCGTACGAAAATGCCCCAAATCAGTAATAAAGATGTGTGACCATACATATAGTTCTGCTATATCCCTATTAGTCCCTATTGGCAAAGAGTAACCATCAATAGGGATTTATTTTACGAAAGTCCCCATTGCCGCGATCACAATGTTTTCTACGCATGCGCACCTTTTCTTTTCGATTATTTCGTGCAAGTACACATTTTTGGTCCAGGAAATGGCGGCAAAAGGTGACTTTTCGTACGAAATCAGATTTCGCACGAAATTTCAGTATCTATTTATAACAAAAATTGATGGAAATATCTCATTTGTGGTTTCTAAATTAATGATCTACATGAACCACGTATTACTAAGATAGATATGGATCTCTTACTTCCAGAGTTCGGCGACTAGGTTTCCGTACTTCATGGAGGGCAGCTTGTCACCCTTGACCATAGGGGGCAGTTTATAGTATTCGTACACGAGGCTCATGGTGGAGTTCTGTTCCTCCGCAGCGCCACCGTTGACATTCAACATGGCTGTGGTCGCTGCCGTCAGAGGGTGCTCGTTGTAGACCGAGTACGAACGCCACGGTTCGTCAGCCTCGGACACGGCGATTTCAGGCATGCGGCCCTCGGACACGGTCGCCGTCGGCTGGCCGAAATCCTCTTCGGTCAACGGCTTATTGTTGATGCTGGAAAAACGAATAGACAACACTTTATAGAAGCTGCAAGAACAACAAAAATACTTCAAAAATACTTCAAAAATACTTCAAAAATACACGTTCACGTGTGTTAGAGGTAGAAAACTCATGAACGCCAATCCAGTTATGGAACTTCGGGCCCTTCAGAAGCACACTACTGGTTACCTTTTTTGCGTGCCAATTTGATGTTGGAATTACATGTATCTTAAAATTGACAGCTTTAAGCTACAATTTCAATTTGAAAATTATTATGGTCTATTCCCATATTGAAAAAAATATGTGGAAAATATATTTTTTTTTTAAATTATATTACTTATATATATGGGACATATACCAAAATTGGCTCAATCCCATATATTGATATTATATTGTGTTGTTCAAATATATTTGCAAAGTGCAAAGTATATGGGGGGGGGAGTATATTTCACAATATACACATTTTCATTAATGTAATGTGGATCGATAGATAACATTCTTTTTCAAACACCCATACAATATGGAAATGCCGTGTTAAAACTTGGGGTTGTATTTTGTCTTGTTGTTATGTATTATTTCTTGCATGCTTAATTTAACCCCAAATAGCCCAATCAAGTGTTTATATTAAATATACATTTCCAAATTTATTTGCACTAATGTTTTGGTAATAATATATAATGTAGACATACATTATAATCATAATATATTAAAATGGAAATACATTGAGAAATGCAATACAAGACAATGCATCGGAAAATGCATTTTAAAAAGTCTGTAGATTGAGACAAATTAGTTTCAAACCGTATTGTCAAATATCTCAAAATATGCGTTTGCAATACATTTTGGAAAGCATATTGCGCTGTATTATGTGTGTTGGAGAATGTTTTGTGTAATGCACACTGCAATGTTAGCTTAGTTCCTGTGCATTGAAGAATGTACATTACAATTTATATTCCATGATTTGTAAAATGTCAAAACCTCGCTATATTTCATAATTTAAAGGTTTAAAAAAATGTCAATTCTGAATTTAAAAAACAGCTAAAATAGTCAATAAATCAATTTCAACTGGCAATATAATAAAGATTAAAATTCAAAAATATATGTAAGCTGCGCATCAATTTCATTCAATTCAATGCAGCACACACATCTTTTTTAAGTATGTACTTTCAAATACATCGTGAAATACTGTACACAAGTTAATATATTTCATAACGCATTTTACAATGCATTATCATCGGTCAAGTCGAAACATGTTTTAAGCGCGTGATCACGTACACGTAGCAGACATGCTTTCGATTTTAATAATCCATTTTTAAAATCAGAAAACTTACAAAATTTCAATACTGGAAGTGCACTTTTTCGAGTGAAGGCTCCAAAAAAAAACTAAATGGAAAAAGTCGCTTTGGAAACAATAGCTTCAATGAATAGAAACAACTTTTTCGGATAAAACGGTTTTTTTGCCAAATTGGAGGCCAGTGATGAAATTGGGGAATTTCATTGACAACAAGTCGCGCTCTACCAGCTATGAAAAACCAACGACTAGATCACTTTCGAAATTACTTTCGAATTCACTTTCGAAATTACTTTCGAAGTGAAAACAACAGTATTTAATAAAGAAAAACTTCATTCCACGAATTGCGAAACATCTTAGAAAATCAACTTCAGCTTGATAAGTTATGCATGAAATGACATTTCAAACCAAAACCGTTAGTTTCCGAGAACGAAAAAAAAAGCTGGAAAACAGGGACAGAAATATTCCTGGAACAAAAACCAGAAGTCGTTTCCATAAAACCCTCGTTAGCAGCAAAAAACAGGCTGTTTGGCAGAAAAACAGTTTCACGGAAAACAGGTATAACCTCACCTGAGGGGCACGACTTCTTTTCGGAAAACCACCAAAAACGTGATTAATTTAGTGACATTATTTCAATCGCCATTGCAATATTTGGGATAAATTTGCCCATGGCATATGGTCGGCGCTTTTTCACATGAAAATATCAGATTTTTGTTCACATTTATTCATACGCAAATATCCAATTTTTTTTTCTAAATTTTCACCAAAAATTTGAGAAAAAAAATTAAATTTTCATGAACTAAATAAACAACTTAATTTTAGAATGGCATGCTTTTGCGCCCATATTGAAAACAAATGCATTATAAATATATTTTTAAATACATTTGAATTTAAAAAAGTATTTCTAAATGCATCTCTACATGAAAACGTATTTTTAAATGTATTTCAGATGTATGTAAATAAGATCATCCAATGCATTTATAAATACCAAAAAATAATAAGTTAATCAGGGTGTCTGCTAATTTATGAGAACGTCATTTTCTGAGTTTTCCAAGTTTAAAATAAGATTCCCTGAGTTTTCCAGGTAAGTAGAAACTCTGAGTATTTTTTTAGTAATTTTTTGTATCATTTACATAAAGATTTCCAGGTTGCCCATGCATTTTCAAATACATTAATTCATGGATAATGAAATATATTTGTGAACGCATTTCCAAATACATTTGGAAATATAACACAAATATGTTTCGGTATGCATTTTGAAATGCATTCCCAGGTTGTTCTAGGGCTCAATAAACATATATTCTAAAATGCATTTGTAAATGTATTTCAAATAATGCATTTAAAATGAATTTTTTCCATATGGGTCACTCAACGAAGTTCACGATGATACTGAGCTTTTTATTGACAGTAAAATAATGACCATGTAGGGTCGCGAAAATATTGACGCATACTGTCATTTCTACTGATTCTAAAGTGACTGACAGTATTACTAATCCTAGCCCCTATTACTAACCCCAAATCCTAAACTTATCATGGACATGTGAGCTTGGATCAAAGCAATCATTCCAGCTCAGTGCAAACCCATGGTGCAAACTGCACCTGATGATGAGAATTGAGGAAACCGACATAGTAGGGTGTCGCAAAAGTTTCGCTTGATTCTTACCTGCCCCAGATCGATGGTCAAGTTAACTTCGTTGTAGGAGTTGCCCCTGGAGAGGGGTGGCGACTGCCACCATCGTTCGCTTCCATCAATAGCATACTCCGGAGGATGGGCCAGCTCAGGGTGGTTGGGGTCACAGAAGTCGCACACCTGACCTTGGATCAAGTTCACGTTGGGGTTATCCTTCTGGTCAGCGTGGGCTCCGACCAGTTTGCAGTAAAGTTCGGGTTCGGACACACCCACGCCACACGTGGCCGAAGCCACGATGCGTCGTCCTTCGGCCAAGTTGAAGTAGGGGGGGTTGAGGACCTGGGCCTGAGTCCAGGTCACGACCCCCAGCAGGGTCAAACAGAGGGCCAGCGCCATGTTGTCTTCTCACTCTCTCTTTCAAAACTGTCCGCCCACAGGCTGAGACTTTAGATTTCGTCTGGAGGAACGGTTCATTCTTGGGCCAGTGGGAACAGGGTGTTGGATTTGGGCAAAGCTAATAAATCAGAAAAGCAAAAAAACAGTAAAACTAGATAGAATAATCAGGCACTCATAACAACTAGCTAACAATTAAGAACGGTCAACATCGAGAAACTACTTGTGTGCTGGATTTAAATTTCGAGTTGGTTGGCCTCATTTAGTTTTGGGAGCCCCCTTTTCGGAATCAAAATGGTTTACCCTCCCCTCTCACCCGGGAACCTCACCCCACGAAAAGCCACTCGAAAAGCTTTAATGGCTTTGGAGGAATTTGAGACGAGCAATGGGAGGCCCGGCCGAGGAACGAAAAGAGCAATAAGAAATAGGGGACCGTAAACAAAATGGCCGTGTTGTGTTAACCCAAGTAGTCCCCAAATTCCAGGATTATCCCTTTAGTCACAACAAGGGTGTTGACAAAATCTAACATGGCCCCAAAAATGGGGAAAAATGCAATCTACATGTAATCAATGTGGCGCCATCTACATGTAATTTACTTTCAGAAGCCTGGACAAGGTACAACTGTTTCAGAATTTTCTTCCAAAGTTTCGATTATCATTGACGAAAATATTCCAATAGCAGCCCCAATGACTAAATCCGACAATTGCTAAAGACTACATTATCTGTGAGTCAAACAGAGCTATCTGATGAAAATGAATTTGATGTTGACGAATATAAAAGATGCATTTTAGTTGAGGAACCACCAAAAATGTTGAGATGACAGAAGAGAAGCACTAATAAATTTGCCATGGTGGACAGCATAGATCAATTGATTTTCAAATACTGTACAATACATGCATTAATATGAGAATTTCATTAACAAATGTACACAGAAAAATTGTAAGCAAACCAATATGTGGTTTTTTAGTTGCAAATAGGCTGAAATAGCCTTGTAATGTTAAATTATGCGATGTATTTGAACATACATGTAAGAATTCAAATTAAGTAACGATCGCATTTTCTTGTCATTCGGTTATTAGCTTCGTTCGGCTATTGTTATCGAAACATCCTGGGCCCAATGTGAACCCATTAAGCGGAGTCCACTGTGTTATAAAACGACTGCATTGGTCATTTCTTTTGGAAACTGAAATCACATGACTAAATTTGAATCACTAATTAAGTTTTGCTAAAATCTACCGTTTTCGTTCAAAAATGTAATTACATATGGGGAGGGGCAGGTAGACTTTGTGACAATTAACAATTCAATTCAATTTAACGCAGTCTTGTTTTGTGATAAATAATATTTCCCATCTGGAACGTTGGACTTGCATTTTCAGAATTATACTACGTTTATATGGCAAAGATACACGACCATAATAAAACCGCTTCATATTATGATTTTGTAACTTAACTATGTACGTACATGTAACTCACATAATACACACGAGTTCAACGAAAATATCGATGGAATTAAATTATTAGTGACTATTCAGTGATATCTGGCCCTCATTTTTTAAATCTCACATTATTTTCCAGCAAAATTTACGCCGATAAACGTTAGCCATACAATGGTCACAGACTGTAGCGCCATCTATGTTGATGTATACGCAACAGGGTTTACTGGAAATTGGCGTCTAGAAACGCTTTCGCTATCTTTTCATTTCAATAGACACTTAGCGCAGTACGACAAAGTTTAAAATTAACATGACGTGTAAGTTAACTTTTGCGTATTTAATCAACATTTGTTACAATAGTGATTATCATAACAAAAGCTGAATTGACGTCATTGATTTGCGCCCTACAACAGCCATTAGATACAAGTTTTTAAATATCGACCCCTGATGTATTCTGTTTAAGTTTCGACGCACTATTTGCATGCAAAACTTTGCATTGCACTAAAAGCAGCGCTAAGTGTCTAATGTGTCTCATGGACATCTGTAAACAATGTTTGGCAACTGCAGGGTTAGCAAGATTTTCCATAAAAATGTGACATCAAAATATGTCAAAATGGGGTAATAATTTAAAAAATCACAACTTCTTCCAAAGACCGACCAAACGAAATCAATACATATTCACCACGCAAAATACCAGTAAGCGAGTTGGGCCATAAGGATTTTTCTCTATCATCAGTGTTGGGCCATGAGTGTTTCGCTGTTTCAAGTGCTCAAAATTAAATTTCCCAAGCATTTTTTATCAACATTTCGGCACTGCCAAAAATCGAACAAAGTTTAACGTCACAGTGTCACGTGTCATTCGCACGCTTTCCTACCGCATGCAGCCAATTCAAAAATTCCAAAATGTTCAAAAAAGCGAAACTTATGAAAACAGTTGACAACAGGGTAAATAATTCGTCGAAAATCATGACAAGACTGTTGTTGACAAATTTCATGGTTATATCAATGCTAATGCGAATGCCACCAGGTAAGCAATTGGTTTTAGGTTAGGCTATTAATTTGTGATCCTCCACCAAATACGTGTATTACTCACCAGTGGGCTCGGACAAGACGTACGTTATCGACGGTCAAGACCGAGTGTCTTGGGACGAAGCCTACAAGCTGTGCCAGCAAAGGGACCTGGAGCTGGTCAGCATTGAGAATCCAGAGGAGAACGATCGTCTTCGCCAGATCCTGGAACCATCGACTTCCGGTCCCCCCAAGGACTTCTGGACCAGCGGCACCTTGTCGGAGACCAACCATTGGGTATGGGCATCCACCGGTCGACTCCTGACCTACGTCGACTGGGTGGCTGGGGCCCCCAACAACTACCTGGGCCAAGAAAAGTGCCTTCGTCTTTGGGGCCTTCACCACTTCCATTGGGACGACTTCTTCTGCAAGGCCAAACTGCACTTCATCTGCCAGAAGCCGGAGAGGGTTGCCGTTGCCGATCTGGAATCTCGGTCCGGGTTGAGAGATGAAGAATTTTCCAATGGCGAAGACATGCCCAATTCGGACTTTGACTATGCCAACATCGTAAGTGTCAAGGGCCCTCCCAAGGATGAGGACTCGTGGGCAGCGCCGCCAATCCAGAATGCACCACCTACCCGGAAGGCCCCACCAACCAGGAAGGTGCCCCAAGAGGTGACCAGAAGACCAGCACTAACGGAAAGGACTGTGCTGCGCCTCAGTGGAGTCCGATTTGATGTCTTCACCCAAGAGGCCCTTGGGTGGGATGAGGCCCAAGCGGATTGCAATGGACGAAGGATGGAGCTGGCAGTCATTGCAGGGACCCGGGCCCGGAAGATTCAAGAGTTTTTGTTGCAAAACGGTGAGAACGCGCCTGATACTCTGGAATTGAGAAAAGTTGATAATCATGCCAATAACAATTAAGTGCTGTACTTCGGAATGTGCCCTGCTCCATTATAGACAATGTCAGAAAGTGGGCTTCTCCTAACGGCTTGTTGGATGCAGTTAGGGCACGCAGAAATACATAACATTTTTTGGTTTGTTTGGGTTAGGCTAGGTCAGACTGGTCAGTTTAGGTTATGATGATCAAACAAGGAAAACAATTAGACAAAGAACTAAGACGTATAAATTTAGACACTAAATCTTCTACAAGACAGGGTTGAAATATACATATTTTGTGCACATTTGGAGCACGTCATATTCCGTAGTATAACCCATGGTAAGGGTAACCCACAGACCTTATGCAAGTTGCAAGTATCATCGATGATGAGTAACAATGCGTACTGAAACAAGATGGCGGCTGATTCCAGATACAACTATGTTGTATCCATAGATGCATGATGTGGTCATCATCGAACAAAAACATTTAGAATTGAGGGAAATGATGCCCAAATTTAATCAATAATGACGGGTTTTAGTAAAAAAAAAAGCACAATTGGAAAAAAATGTGCAGATGAATTTTGTATAAAAAATAATGCCTAAGCACGACGGAAATGACATTTGGAATAATCTTTCGTAAGAAATAATTATGTGAACCGAGTGTTCTCGCTGATGTTTGAAAACCCGACTTTCCAAATTCATCCTGAATGAAATAATCAAAAAAAAATACAAAAAACATGATTCAAAAGTGGGAGGAGCTACTTTTGACGTGAAATGAGTGCATGGGAAAGGGTTCATGTTTGGCCAAATTAGTATTTCGTCTCATTCTGGGTCACAGTTCAGTTAAGAATGAACTTTAACCGTTTTTCGTTAATTCGGATTAATATAGTGATTTTTTTCAAATTCACTGGCTTCTCTGGCTGATTTGGAGGATGCGCCAAGTGTGGGTGAAAGGTGAAAGTTGAAAACGTGAGGAAATAATATCACAAAATTATGGACAGTCGAAATGTCACATTTATTAAACCACATTCATGACAGTTATTAATTAGTAAAAAATAATAAGAAGAATTAATTATGAGTAAAAAATTATTTTTAATCAAAGGCTTTCTAATCCTTACCTATTAACTTGCTGCAGGTCTCCAACAAAACAGCTACTGGATAGGTTACCTGCACGTTGGGTCTGGAGTTCAAAGGTCGAGAGCCAAGAGGGCCATCGAGCAATGGCCGGAGCAGGCCGAGCAGCCATCCGTCCAACTGACCATCGGGGTGAAGCCGATGCCGGGCAGCTTAGTGGTCGGATCTCCAGCTGGACAGTGTCCACTGCTGAAGCCATCGGAAGGCATGCGGTTGACATTCGAACGTTGCGAGAGCAAGAGTTACTACATCTGCGAGAAACCTGGACCATGAGTCATCTGACAAATACTTTAATTGATTCATTGCCTACCCATGCTTTCCAATAAGTTAAAATGTATAAATATATAAAACGCGTTTTCATAATAAATGCCGTTGCTCAGATGGTCAAGTGGTCAATTGCCCAGCCGCAGCTTGCGGAAGGCACTTGCCGTGATGGTGCCGTGGCTCTGAGCGTAGCTCTGCATGGCTGCCCGGGGAGAGCCCAAGCTGGACATGTTGCTGTAGTTGCCGAACTGCTTACGACCGAAGTTTGGCCTAAGACGGTCGCTGGACACGGTCTTTGTGCTGACCGGCTAAATGGTAAAGACTGAGTGAGTAATGGAGGTTATCCCAAAAACATACAGGGGCAAGGGGATTCCTGGAGCAAATGTCATTGGTGGCTTACCTGTTGCTTGTTTGTAAAGTTCTGTTTGTCAGAGTCCCTGGTGACAATGTCAGCGCCATGGAATCTCAGCCATGGAGACGTGGCGCTGGCCTTTGGGTGGTAAGACGGAAGGCCGGCAGCGGGAAGACCCATGTGGGGAGCTTCGTCAAACGACCGCGAGGGTGACAAAGATGTCTTCTAAGGAAAAATTGACAAAAATTGGAATTTTGGAAACAGAACAAAAAGGGGAAGAAAAATCAAAGGCGAAAATCTGCGAGGTCTAAGAATTTGGATGAAATTGGGCGATTTTATTTTTAAGTATTTTTAAGAAATTTTTTAAAGAAATTATTTAAGAATATTTTAAAGAAATTAAGATAAGGTAGGGGACTGCAATTTTTTAAAAGGCTATGATGCTCAGTGAAAATCAATAAAGGTTTGACGAATTTCGGGTAATTAAAATCAACCCATAATGTATTTTTTAAACTTTGAGCAGATGAAAAAGACAGTTATTTTTGCGTAAGTATCAAGGCATGTTTTGAAAAGATCATTTCCGTGTTAAAATACTGAAAGGATGGGGAAAGAAACTTCCGACAAAAATAACATATAATAAAATAGGAAAAAGAAATCAACGACAAATTCCGACGATAGTGGATATATTAAATATAAAATCAATGAAACAAATTAAAAATACTGATAACATTGGAAAACCTAAAATCTTAAAAAGATAAAGAAAATTACTGACAATGCTACGGAATATCCTCTGCTACAAATATGCACAAAATATATATTAGTTTTACTCGATCTAGTAGACAAATTGCCCAGTTAGCGCATTTTATCCCTTTTTTAAGCTTTTTTTTCTCTTTTTTATGCTTTTTGTGTTTATCATGACCTCAACTGACCTAGGTTAACCTAAACTAAGCTAAAAATGTAGCTAAAATAATGCCAGGCATACCCGCTGAGGAAATACATGTGCTGAAAAGGAGCGCTATAGTAAATAAGCTTGGGAACCGGGGCAATTGAAAAATTACTATTGAAAAATAAATTTTTAGGTTGAAAATTAAGACGAAACCTACCTTTGAATAGGCAGTGCCTTCTTTATTGGGAGATCTAGTGGTGCTTTCGTGACTCGGAGTGCCATGAATCTCGGCACAGTTAATCAAATCTAAATTTTGACACACAGGAAACCACTTATTATAAATTAAAAACTTGCTTTTTCGTTTGTATAAAATTATTGTTGCTCACCCTCTTCTGGAGACGCCGATTCGGAAGTGATCCACCTGCCGACCTTTGACCTCGGGGGATACTCCTTCGGAGGACTTTCTTTTGGCCCCTGCACCAGATGTTCGTCCAATTCTGGTAACACCTCACTATCCACGTTGTCTTGAGGCTGCATTTTGTCGTTTGGTCGAGCAATGCCGGAGGCCTTTTGCCAGGACTTTTCATTGATTAACTGTATTGAGAAAAAATATAAAATTTTCATATTAATTTTTACATTAACAGACAATGCTGTTTATTAAATGACTGTGGCTCAATACCTGGTATAACTTTTGCCGATATCCATTCACCGTTAAGTTTTTGTTTTCCGTGAAATTGGAATCGCCGCAAGTATGATGCCTCGAGGAGTCGTCCACGCCGCTCTTGAACCTGGACACCAATAAATTGAAGAAAAGTTATTTCTCTTCGATTTTTGTGTTCAGGACCAACAAACAGCAGAAAGTTCGTTACTTGCCTGCTGACGTAAGGGTGAGAAAGTGCTTGATGGGCAGAAAGTCGTTTGTTCGGATTAAAAACCAGAAGTTTGGACATTAGGTCCAAGGCGTCTTCAGAGGCGTTGGGAATCATGCTCTTTATGGATCGCTTGGGTCTAAATAAAATCCAAAATAAAATAAAAGTTGTAATATTGAAGGAAAAATAAATATCTAACAGATCTAATGACTCCAAGAAGGTAATTTGTATCTTGATTAGATAACTGTGCTTTTAGACGGAAGGGCCATCTATTGACCTCACATGGCAACAAGTATGAGACAGTATTGCAAAACCCGAAAGCACTTGCAAATCTCTGAGAATCCTAGATAAATACCTATTCATGGCTCGTTCCAGAACAGTCAGTGCATAACCTGAGCACATACTTGCAATATCTTAAATAGAAATAAAAACAAATTTAGTAATTAATAGCTGGGCAATTAAGCTGTATGGGCCAAAGCACGCAAATTTGTGGATAAAGGCTGAAATCAGTTAAATGGACCTTTGGCAGTGGGTAAGGCAATGGCCGTCATGATACGCTCGATCTGATTCAAAGTTGATGTCCCTGGAAACATGGGCTTCTCCAGGAGAATTTCGCTCAAAATGCAGCCCAGGCTCCACATGTCCACCCCCGTGGTGTACCTAAGAAACAAGACGAAAGTGGCTAAAATAATAATAAAATGCAACCTTTGAACTCAGGACCGGATTAGTACTGTATGTATACTGTAAAATAATTCTAGGCTTAGTGACTGTGTTTCTCCTTTTTTCATTCTGTAAAATAATTTGATTTTTCGAAATGAAACAAAAATTTGCTGGTTCAGAAAACTGACACAGGCGAACAGCCTGTGCCATTTTTCTGAACGGAATTTTAGCCCACAATTTTTTTAAATTTTGGTTGATAATAATATTAATCAATAAAACGCTACAGGCGATAACGTTTTAAAATTGTTGAAATAAAAACAAAAATGTTAATCGAAAATGCAGATTGTGATTATAGTGAGCGTTTCTTACAATTACGTCGCATTTTTTTTCTGAAAACCAAAGGATTTATGTGCATTTTTTTAAAAGAATTATTATAGTTAATAATTTAAAATCAGCCTCTCCAAATAATGTATATTGGAGGCTCCTTAAAAAAATATTCAAAAAATATTAACAATGAAGGGAAACAATTTTTTTTTAAATATTGGTTGATCATAATATTAATCAAGAAAACGTTTGACCTTACGCCCCAAAAAATTGTTGTACCTAGGAAAAAGTTCTACCAGTTTCACAAAGCTGATTGGGACAGTCTC
>JAQGAF010003869.1:0-15983 GCA_034687865.1 Kryphioiulus occultus
CACTGAAGTCATGGAAGACCCACTGAAGTCATGGAAGACCCACTGAAGTCATGGAAGACCCACTGAAGTCATGGAAGGCCCACTGAAGTTTGACTGGAGTAAGTAATTGAAGTCGCCTCAAGTCTGGCAGAGCTGACTTCTAGAACGTCAGCCTGACTTGGTTGCTGACTTTGGTTGCAGACTATTGCTAAACTGATTTAAGATGGTTTTCACTGCCACAAACTGTAGGATAACCAATCTTAAATAAGCAGGGTGCCCGAAAAGTTGTTTATAATGGTGTGCCATGCTTTCGTTCAGTCATGGTCTGACTGATTTTTGCCATCAACAAAGTGACATTTGCAATCCTGCAACTTGTTTACAACTGCGTTGCAACCAACAGCAAATCAGCGAGTAAATAATTGTCTTTGCAAATAACTACACAAGTTATTTCCTATCAGAAATTGCTGCTGTTTTGCTGTTTTGTTTCAAATATGCATCCTTGGTCAGCAGTCAATACTGAATATCACACAACTATCTACATGTACATGTGTATATCACGCGTTTTTAAGTTTTCATTGAGTTTTCTGATTTTGGCAAACAATTTCCACCAATTTAAGACCACTTTAGTACAATTTACTTCATGCCTAATGGCCTAAAACCACATACTGCATGGAGGGCGTAAACTTCAAGCATCCTCTGACCAGCATTTTAGCACGAATGTTCACAGCCCACCTGCTGCACAACGTGTTTAGATGGCACCAAACTAAATTTACGGCAATGGGATTGTGACTGAAATGCACTTTCAATTAGGCCGTTTGCTCGTATACTCCATGAATAAATAAGCAATCCAACGTCGAATGAAACGAAGGTGAATCCACGGTTGAAGTGACTTAAGTCTGCAAATCAACTAACCATTTAAAGTGATTGGATGGGGCACAGCTGCGGCTGGTGCGAAAGTCATAAAGTCAAAGTTAGCACTCAAATATCGTGTCTACATTGGGGCAATGGAGGCTGTAAATGTGCATAATTTCAATTTGGGAGTTTCGCACCACAAGCGCAGCTGGGGCCCTCTTCCGCAAAAAAAGGTGCGTAATCTGCATCGCAAATGCCAGTTTCTAAAAGTCGGCTTGCACGGATTTAAGATATTTGTATATCGAAACCTGCTCGCATGATGAATGCGAATTAATTAGGCCTAGCGTGGGCATAAAAGCTGCAGATTCAAATAAAAGTCAGCAATTGGGGAACAAACACGAGCTGCGAACGTTTGCAGAAAAAAGGTGAAAAGTTGTTTATTTTACTGCAAAAATGTGGGTCCCCAATGATACTTTAGTTAGAGTTGAAAGCCAAACTCAAATCTACAAATAATATGATTTTGGCTTACAATCGGCCTATGAACGAGGGCATTTGAAAAATTCAAAATCGTTAGAATTTAAAACAAAAGTGGGAATTAAAGCACAGCCTGGTGCCAATAGGGGGTGTCAGTCCTAAATAAATTATTGTAATTGAAATTGACTAAATGGTGTGCGCAACCGCAAATGACTACAAAAATCGGTTTTTCAGGTTTTTGTTGCATATACACACGCGCACATCGATTAGTCAATTTCAATTACAATTATTTTTTAGGATTAACTCCCACTATTGATTTCTACAAAATGCTTGTTTTTTGCATTCAATCAATTTTTAAATTATACAGCCATAGCCCACTATTTGGCAATCACACAATACATAGAAGTTAGCAGTGTTTGCCAACCATTAGGTGAAGCATCATCCCAAGCATGCCAACGATAAAAATGGAAAATTATACTTACAAACAGTATATTACCACAAACATCAATAAGGTTAATCTTACTGGAACTATTTTTGTAACGTTATGGCATTTCAATATAAGCCTACATTTAGTGCAGGAAATCAGAAGTGAAAGGTAGCATATGTTTAATTGAATTGAATATAAAAAGTGATTAAACCCAATCTTTCAAGTGCCAGTATATAATCAATATAGCATAGCCTGTCCTATGGTTTCTCACACCAATATACATGTACATGCTCAGTAACTTCGTGTTCGATTATCGTGGATTGAGTGCAACAAAATTCCAGTTTGTATTTTTGGAATATTTCTTAGGTTTAAACGAAAAAAATCAAAATTCTGACAACCAGCTTGTGATAAGGAAGTCTTACATAAAATCAGAATAAAAAATACACGTTGTGCAAGAAGCACGTTTGCAGTGATTGTCACCATTTAGGGGCCTGTCAGTACCATGATAAAAATTGATAATCACGCTCAACATCGAAATTAGCTGTGTTTGCCAACCGTTGAGTAAAGCACTATGCCAACATATGAGAATGCCAACGGTATCAACGGGAAATTGTATGCTCAAGTTTAAAATTAGCAACTTAATAAATGCACTACAGTGATGATAATTTGTGATTATTAGTACCGTAATTCTAACACTGTTATATTTATGCCGTTCCCAACAATATTCAAGTCGTAAAAGCGAGTTCAGTAAAAGTTCATTTTAATTACTGTTTTATTCCCAACATTATTAAACTTGATCCTTAGCAGGACAAAATCCCACACCATGCTTAAATTACTTTTCGTGAAAATACATCAAAAATACAGGCCTGAGCACTACTGAATTTTAATATGTAATCAAATTTCCATTCCATTGTCAAGAAGGCTTGATCAGCCATTAAATTTATTGAATTCGTTTGCATTAATTCTCACATAGGCCTACATTACATTATAAAGGTATGGTAAAATTCAAGTGGCAAGCCGCAGGAAAAACGTGAAATACCTGACACTGTAGAAACAAGTGAAACAGAAGGGAGGAAATCTCTCAATTCTAATTAAGAGGATAACCATCTATCCGTTAGCAATTATGACCTTACAGAGTGGGGATTTCGGTACAAAACTATTCATCAAATTGTCAATGCGACACTAATCGCGATAAGATGCTTCATTCATCATTTGAATGTCTAAATAATTGAACTTCCCCCAAGACCACCAGATAACTTCCGTTTCTTGGTTTATCGGTCGTGCAGTTGCACGAAATTTAACAAGACACCTGCAATGAATCATTCGACGAGGGCAAATGGAAAAATGCACAATGGATCACAAAGAAATCCAGCACAGCATCGATTTCGGAGAAAAAGATTTAATCGCCAGACAGCCATTTTCTAGCCACGAACATCTCAAAGCCATTATTCATCAAGTAACGTCCATTTAACCTAGTACTAAAACGTAATTAAGGGATCTTATCTCTAAATTGCTATCGAATCAAGTCTTCTGATTGGTCCTCATATTTGGCAATGGTTCCTATCTAACTGCAGCCTTAGCGGCTGAATGCACCAAACATCGTTACGTTTTTCTCCAGATAACGATACGATTAACGTTCAGGTGGATTTAGAGAAACAGTGAATTTCATGCAGTTTTCAGCAAATTTCGTTTGAAGTCATAAATATGGCTATTCAATTACCCGAAAACGATACATGGACTCATTTCACAATGCATTTGCGGCGTATCAAGCATTAGTTATTTGGAAAAATTAAAATAAACAACGTTCAACAATGTAATTGCTTCATATATTAAGGCAAAATTGAATCTTAATCCACATTTATATTTGGGATAATATCCAAATCAATTATAATGGCGTTATCGGATATCGGTTTATTATGAAAGTTTTGCCTGCTTGCATGCTCATTTAATTTGCCATTAACCTTACTTTTAATGCATGTAAACAAATATACGAATTCTCGAAGGCAATCATGTTGTTATATCCAATATCTCAAATTGCATCGCCTCCTCACAAATATTTCATGATATTGTTTTAATTAATAAGTTCCATTTTAAGATTCTAATATTTTCGATATTGAACTCACTTTGCATCCAGTTTAAAAAATTCCATTTGTACCACATTTGCACAAACATCAACCACATCTACTATCAAACATATTACTGTTTTCACCAAGGGAGATGGCTGCTGTTAGCCTACCCATCAGCGCCTATAAATAACACCAAATAAATTAAATTTAAAACAAGAAGAGCCACCAATTTGCCACTCCCGTGAAACTACATATCCCAACTGACTTGAAATAAATTAATTTGCGGAAGACGAAGCAGAGAGAAAAGCTGAAGAACGTGTTTTCCCCACTTGGTTTGAAAGAAACTGGATCCAAAAAATACTTTAATGAGGCCTAAGTTAATTATGTGACATGGGTCCTAGCCCTTCAACCAATTGAAGTAAACACGGCTTAAAGTGCTTAAGTGCTCCTTGTGCAAATTTATTTAACTTTAATATTGTTTAAGTTCTTGCCCTCAAGTCATTAACAGTATTTGAAAACATTCATGTGCTCCCCAATCACACAAGACCATTCCCAATTAATTGGGAACATTTAATTAAATTTTCAAAGTAAGCTTATGTTTTAATTTAAAAAAATTTAATGTGGAAAAAAAAGCTTATTTGCTTTCAATCGAAGTTTATCATTGCAGGTTAATCATAAAGTGTTTTAATTTAAACAACTACAGTCTGAACATTTAAACATCTGAACATGTGAACATACAAACATATACAGTCTGAAAGGCCTACAAGAAATGCTGAAAAGTGTAAATGATACTTTTTTGATCAAAGTTGAAGTGCAATTCAACTGAAAATCGTTTGATAACTGTACTACAAATGTATTGTATAAATAATTGTGCCCATACAGTATTTGTGATTAGTAAGCTTTTTTAAATTAGCTATTTAAGTGTTTTTTAAATGTATTTTAACGACAGTTTAAAATTTGTCATCATATGTTAATAGAGTATCATTCGAATTGTCGTGCATTATACTGGCCAACTAAAATAAATCCTTGGTATCCCTGATGGAAGATTGTCCTAATTTCCATATCAAAGTATTAAAAATTGTTTTTTATACATGCATAGTCAAGGGGTGTACAAAATAAAGGTTGACTAGATCCGTTATGTACTTCTGCGACTGTATTTAAGGTAATGTGTTCCCTGTATATTTCAAACTCATGTTTCTACAAAACATTACTTCACATTCATTAAGTATGACGACAGGTTTAACGATCTGCTTGTCAATTTAACCTCGTACCTCACACGGACATTTTCAAGTATGAATGTAAACATAGACGTGCTTGTGTGGAGATTGTCTTATAAAAAAAACTAAGCAAATAGCCATAATGGAAAATAATGCACATGTTTGGAATGACATTTGTTAATTTTTACACCTGTTTAAGGCATAGTTGGAGCTGGATGCCCCAACATTTTTAGTGTTAAATAATTAGTACTAAATAATTAGTGCTTCAACATGTACAGTGGACTCCGCTTAATGTGATCATTTTGGGTCAAGGCTATTTTGATAACAATAGCCGAATTATTCTAGTAGCCTTGTGACAAGACAAGGTGATCGTTATTTAACTTGAAATCCTGTGTACCTATACATCACAATATAACTACCTAGAAATTTACAACAAAAACACTGACACTATTGGTTTCATTACAATTTTCCTGTATAAGTGCTTTAAAAAAGTGTCATATTCATACATGTGTTGTATTTGAAAATCAATTGATTTATGCTGCATACCTAGTGAAACCTATTAGTGCTTCTGTCAACGCAGCACTGTTTTGTGGTTTCTCAACTACGATGAACGTTTCATATTCCTCAACACCAAATTCATTTTCCCCAGTCAGCTGTTTGATTATGATTCACAGACAGCGTGGAAGTATCAGATTGAGTCGTTGGGTTTGTTAGTGGAATATCAAAACGTTGGGAGAATATTCTTCGACATTTTCGATATTCATAGCAGATGGGACAGTATTTAGGATATTTTCTTCCAAAACTCCTCGTTCCTCGTGTTTTACGAATCTTACACGAGGGATAATGATGGTATAAACGTTCGGGTCTATGCGATTTCGATAACAATAATCGAATGATAACATTATCCGCGATTACATTGAGCGGATACACTGTTAGTACCAACAGTGTCAGAAACTGCTAACTTTCATAAAGAGAAAGATACACCCTGTATTGCGGCAAACATACTCGTTTCAACAGCCGAGTTAACATCTTGGTAAATGCATTAAAAGTGGCAAATGGCATCTTAAATCAAGGTGCACATGGCGCATGCCTAGCATGACTTACACGTAGGATTTCCTTCGGACGTCAGTGCATTTTTTGGTTGGGGAATACAGGGCGCAAAAACAGGCCATTAATGAACTTAAATTTTAATTATATTGTCGGTGAGTAATACTGCTTCTGCTTTTATGGGGCGATGAATAACGTCCTAGCTGGGAAGGATGGTACACGCTTAATTTGCGACAATATTTCAGGTGAGCCTTCTTAATAAGGGGAGATTTATGCCAGCCGTTAGGCAGCATTAATTATGGCTGCGTGTGTGCAACGGAAAATGAGTGGCGAAGGCTGGTGTTGCAAATTAATTCATTTACTGAGAAGGAAACGAAATTAAACTAAAGATTCATTTCCATTAGGGAGGAAATGAGGGCAACAGGCGAGGCGAGCAGGGCCACTAAGTAGCGTACAGAAAACAAGAAATAGACGGGGTCCTAAAGCTGAATAGATCAGAGCACGTAGTTAAAAGGGTAATTAGTCGTGCCAATTTAACTAATTCGTTCGAGTGATCAATTTCCCGCATGTTTTTTGCCATAGTTTTAAGCCATAATGAAATTATTTTTCATTTTTCAATTAGCAGACCGGGGGTATAACGAGATCAAAAGCCAACAACAGATATTACCATCGAGGAATCAAACTCCGTCACCCAATGGTTAACTTGTGTTAGCAGTGAGTTTGATGGAAAATCAAATATTGCTACATGTACACGCTTCAACAAATAAAAGATATGCAAGTCCCATTGTAGACCTAAGCTCAAATGCTCTATAATTGCAAAACAAATGAAAATACATATCCACGAACTTAACTACGTATTGCTAAGCATCACTTACAGTACGTTGCAGTATTAGATAAGATCATCAACTACATTGAAATTATACTTAACGATTGTATAATGGCAGGTATACCGTACTTCTCACATGACAATTAATGGATGTTAATCTATTATTTTCTAACTGTAATTTAATAGTAACAAATGTAAGAATTAGTGGATTTCAAACTACTTTCTATGACTGTTTTTTAATAACAACAAATGTGTAATTACGATTAGCACACACAAGTTTATTTTTTAAACTTCGTTGCTAAGAGTGCATATGCATAAAGTATTATCATTGAATAAACTTTGTGTATCTGTTTTTGCTCACAGTTAACTCACAGTCATCAACCTACTGTACACATTTGTCTGTAAAATCGATAAAAACATAACCAGGGAGAAATTACAGTAGGAAAATTTTATAATTTTCCTGCTTCACCTATGGAAGGGATTTATTGTCTATTTAATGCTTATTATACATGTATAAAAATAGGAAATGGAACAAATTTTCATAAGGAAACAACACATTTTGACAAAATGTAATCAAAATCACAATTTCATAATCAATTTTTATTACAGAGTTGCTAGTCAGCTTTGGGGTTTTCAAAGTAAATCCATTTCCCCTGACTTTTTCTGGCCTTTCCGATTTCCCTAGCAATTCCAGGTCTTCCAGGTCTGGGGAATCCGATATTAATGGTAAAGCTCACACTACGGGCTTTATAAAACCAGCTAACTCGTACTTTTAGGACAGTTGGTAGTCTTGGATGACCAAGTCCTTATCCACGTTTAGAAAATAGTCCTAAAGGAATTGTAGTTCTCTGAGCTTTGGGATTCCTGTGTAGAAAAAGTTAGTCAATCAGAGCATGTTGGTTTGAAAGACTTATTTCTCCTTGACTTGACAAGATACAAGATAGAAGGCAATATCCCCAGAGAAATGATTGCAGTTTTGATCAGTCTTTGAAATTACATGTAGAGGCCCTATACAATATACATGTACGTGTCCGAATAATGGGCTCTATTTGAAATGAGGGTGCAGCGACAACTATGTTGGAGCCGAGTGCAATAAGATTTCAGGGTGTCTACTGGATTTGTTTTTGCAAATTCCATGACTTTTCCATGATTTTTTATGACCTTTTATGACTTTTTCATGATTTCTTCACGATTTTTTCGTAACTTCAACATTTTTTACATACCTATTAGAATATGTGGCCGTCCAACTTTAAGTTGTATGTCATGATTAAATAGCGGAAATTAGTTACAAATGAAAAATTTAACTTTAAATTTTGATTTTGTGAATCAACAAAGACAAAAATTCCATGACCCTGTTGTAAATTTCATGACTTTTCCATGACCCTGACGTAAATTTCATGACTTTTCCATGACCCTGACGTAAACTTCATGACTTTTACGTAACTTCTATGACCTTAATCTCATTCCATGACTTTTCCATGACTTGAATCTCATTTCAAGATGTTTCCATGACTTCCATGACGGGTAGACACCCTGGGTTTCTTGCACTGCATCCTATGGCCTAGGATAGGACCTTGGAGGTAATGTCCAATGCAGCAGTGTCAGATAACCATTGTGTCTCACTTCATCGACAACGAAAGGCAGAAACAATATTTTCTTCAAATATTTCGATTGGTGATTTGGGTCACCCCTGAAGAACTTTGAGAGTAATCACTTCAGGCAGGAACAAGCAGGCCGCACAAGCACAATCTCAGAACCTCAATGTTTCACAAAACGTCGCCACCCCATGGCTTTGGAAAAGAAAAGGCACTGAGGGATACAATTTGATTCATGGACTCAAAGCCCATTAATGTGACGAAAGAAGGAGGGGAACCAAGTTCGAACACGCAATTCTGGAGAAAGTCGCTGGCTGGCGACATTGGCCACCAGAGAGGAGTGAAATTCAATTAAACTGACACTTCCATAATTTTTATCAGCACTGGCAAGGCTGCATTTTATATCTTTTCTGGGTATTAAACTTCTTTGCAACCCACTTTCGCTTCGTGGATCCATCTTTAAAAATAGTCCATGACAAAAACCAATCGGCCAACATCGTGAACTACAGGCCAAGGTGTTTGTGATTTAATCTTCCATCGCTCAACTGACACGGTTTGGAAAGGTCCTTTACAGCCTGGCTGCTTTAATGCCTTGTTGCTCGTCGAAATCAACAAATCTGCAATAATGCTGGGCAGGAACCAGCAATTGTGTCCAGGGCATAAATGCGTCTACTGGGGATTTTTGCATCAGATATCATAGCCGTTTCTGAAACGTGCTAAATCAGGACTGAACACAATTTCCCAAGACGAAAATTGATAAACGTCTACCAACCTTCGAAGTTCCCTTCTTGCTAAAGTTGATCTAACCTGCCAAGAATTTGAGCTGAATGTGGATATTTTATTCACAATTTAACTCTAAACTATTTACTCGTATGGATGTATGCATACTAATAACTATGATACAGTGTATATTTCCTGCTTCAAACGCGTACAAAATGTATATTTCAAACATACTGAAATTTACTTAGAGAAGACATAGTTCAAACTGAAATTGGGGTTAGTGTCAAATTGCTTAGTTATTTTCTATCATTTCCTTGACATTTTACATGAGATTTTACGAAACATGATGGATTTTACTCCACATTTTTATAAGACGACATGACTAATCAATTGGATGCTGCAAAATATCTCAATTTCCTAATTCTCGAACATTTTTACGAATTTTCACGAATTTCCTCGCAATTTGATTTCCCTGACATTCCAGAAAGTGCATGGGAAACCTGCCAGAACTTATTGGTTTTTTGCTTATAATCACATTTGCCTGTTTTTTGCTTATAACAATGCAATCACGTCAATCTACGAGGTATTAAGAGAAGCCCACTACCTCATTGTTTCTATGGCGGAGCTCGGCACAACAGGGTATATACCGCAGTATAGTCTAATTTTATTTAAAATACAATACGCGTATGACTCTATATCACATAATCGTAGCATTCTAAAATTTTCCAAAATCACGAGGATTAAACATGAGCGATTTAACTAAATCTAGCTGCTGAAATGGACCTTAAAAATAATTTTATTAAATATCTCAATAACAAATACATTAATTTGCAATTAATATTTGTTATAATGTCCATTTGTTAATTATGAAGCCATTTGAACACTAATGAGCCCAGTTGTGGCGATACGAACCTAGTAAATAACCAGATGGATTTCACCGCCCATATTTACTGACTGTGCATGTGGTACCAAGTTGAATTGAATGGCATTAAACAACAAAAATGGATAGCGTGGGAATAAACAACTAGCGATAATTCAATACACATCTGATAAACAGACATGGGCTGGCTATACACTAGTATTCTTTCGCTATTTTCACCTCCAGGATGACATCATTTACATATTATTTTGACGTTTCACTGGTTTTTCAATCACATTTTCCAATTGCAATTGAAGTTCGCAAGAATGATTGCAGCTGAAAGGTGAATTATTAGCAGCTAATTTCGGTTAAACTTCTGCTACCACTACCAGTGACTAAAGCAAGTTCACGAAAAGTTTTCAAAAAATTCATTTCCGGTGATACAAAATTGCATTCCATGTACATGAATCACACGTCGGAAATGCAGGCCGTGCATTGACACTTGGGTGCATGCTCTCCATAGCAATTACAGCCCTGAAAATCAATCAAATTAACCATAAAAGGGATTTTCATTTAAAACTCGGAGATCGCTTCGGGTTATAGGTTAGATTAGGAATTATGTGGGCATTAATGGAAAGAGCATCCTTCGTGAATAATGAGTGGTACAGGCCCATTTAATCAATCAATTTAAAAGGGTTGCCGATGGGCTTAAGTTCAGCAAAACTGCCTGCAAACAAATCCAATTGTTGATTGCACAAATGAAAAACTTCATTTTAACGCTGGCAGACATGTGGTCAGTTGGTTTACAATTTTTCACATTTTTCCCACTGTGGGCCGTAGGCATATTAAAAAAAACTTGACCACAAATGTAGGATTTCAGCTTGCTTTTCTAACAGAATTTATCTGTGTAAATATTACTATAGCTTATATACCATATGGAAAAATTATATGCGAGTAATATATTATAAATATACTGATATATATTCTTAATATATTATGATATCTTATGGAAAATAATTATATTCTTAATGTTGGTCTCCATTATATATTATTACAAAAATATTTGTGCAAAAGCAATTTGGAAATGTAGATTTAATGTAATCACTTAATTGGACTATTTGATATAAAATTAAGTAAAGACATATTGCATAAAAACGACAAGTTATAACCCCAAAGGTCCCCGGTTCGATACCCGTCACAATAAAAAATGTGTGTTTATATGTGCAATATATTCCCCATGTATTTATTATATACATTACATACATTTATTATATACATTCAGCATATATATTACACATATTTTTTGGATATATTTCATACATTTTTAATGTATAGATTCAATATAATAATTATATTATCCATATATGGAATCAGGCCAATTTTGGTATATTTTCAACATATGGATAATATATCCAAAAAAATATATATTCTTAGGGCATCTTTTTCACATATCGGTAAGAGAACGCCAATGGCGAAATTAAAAAATAATTCGACCAAAAATGGACAAAGTATTTCCGTGGAAATGATTTACCAATTTGTAGACATAACCCACTTTTAATATTCTTAGCATTATTAGTCTTCAAATGAACATCAAAGGCAATGTAAAAAACCTGTTCAAAATCAAATTGCAGTAAGTTTTCAGTTTCAAGTTGGGGATTTCTTGTTAATGTATAATTCAATTGAAATCAATTTTTCATAATTTTTTTCTCATTTTTCTCACGTTTTCACACTGGCTACATCCCTGCGTTTGCAAACCTACAATCGTTTTCAATATGGCGTTGTTTCATAATGTCTTTAGACTTGAAAGCCCATTTCGCCCCCATTGAATTTAAATACCAAGCTCCAAGAACCAAGCAAGTTCTTGTTTTTAAGTATACGGTATATTGCGAGGCCCCCTGAAGAACCCTGGGTGGCGACATTGGAAACGCTCATAACTGCACCTATTTCCCTTCGGTACATTTTATTATTCCCCCCACACTTTTCTGCATGAAAATGTTATCATTTTTCCTAGCCCTTACCCAGGCAAAGCCAAGAGCACGAAGCTTCTTAATTTGAAAAAGCGAATTTTTCTCCCATGATGGAAAAACGAGCGATAGATAACGCAAAAATCTATATGCAGGTAATAAATTCCGAAGAAATGTTTTCGAAAAAACCTGCCAAGGTGCTATTAATTTTCGCCACTGGCCCATCCTCAAATAATGTCCTGCCATTTGTAGCAAACTTTAACTTGTCCTTTGACGTCCAGTGACCTAAATACCGGTGGTGTACTTGTGTCATTAATGCCATCAAATCATGCCAATAACTGCGGTAGTGCATTACCCAGCAATGTTCACCCTCAATTAAGCATGAAATTAAGCCACTATTCGGTTGTCCGAAATGACAATTTTCAATATAATATTCAAATTATGTCATGCGAGTAGGAGTTAATGAACCGTTATGCATTTTTAGAAACGAAGCTTCATACAAATGCATTCTTTTAACTCGCACAGTTATTTCAGAAATTAAAAATAATTTCCCAAAATAGCATTAATGAATTGTTCCAACAGCTCGTATCGAAATTCTTCAATGCAAGAACGTGCAATGCTCATTCTGGATTCAAATTCTCAACACCCCACTGTCACCACATTATGTCAACATGCCTTCTGTCAGCACAGAAACGCCACCGAAGCTATTACGAAAAGCGATTTTTCAACTGAAGTATTTTGCAAAAAGTTGCCAAGTTCAAATCCTCCCCTGATTTTAATGGACGTCGTTTATGGGCGAGTCCCCTTCAAGAAAAGCGAAAATGGGCCAAGGACAAAATCACGATTTTCAAACGGAAGACAGTTAGGTCCATTACCGATTTTTCGTGAAAAATCAGCATGTAGAGACCCACTTTGGAATGGATTCAATTTTCAAAATTCAGATTATTTGCTTCTTACCAATCTTGCAGTGCTAGTGGATACTACAATAGTATAAGGTCCAATTGTGCACAAAATATGCGCATTTCAAAAATTATACTATATTTTTATTTTTTTGGAATAAAATTTAGGTTGCTTACTTTGTGCGAGAATCTTATCAGAATCTCTAATACGAGTATACTTTTTGAACTTATTTAATTATACCCTTTATAATTAGTATATAATTTAATTTCCAAAACTCATTTCACCAAATTCGAGCATCTACAGATATGAAAATTCGTGTTGCGACTCCTCATTGTTTCAGAAATGAGGCTTGCAACTTGTAAGATGATTGAAACCAAGAAACCTATTTTATTGAAGTAAGTAAAAATATGAGTGTGACAAAAATATAAGTATACTTAAAAATATTCAAATTAAAACACCTTAGAGCAGCCACCAACTGAAATGACACAATATACGACCGGGAATGGAATCATACATGAATATAACGCAAGATTTGGAAATTTCATGCCAAGATTCACTAAGGCAGCTGTTTTCAAGCATTGAAAGAGAAATCATTTAAGAAAAATCATGCTCCAAATTTTTTTCCATTTAGTTTGAGAACGTGCAGGAGTTTTGTCTGTATGGTATGCATTAGTGTCTTGATGAAACTTCTATTAAGTCCATCATGTGCGTGTCTACACTGAGGAAAATGTTTAGACAGAACTTGTATATAACTATCCTCATTTTTCCGGAACCATTTTTAGGAGAAGCCTACTATCTCATATTGTCTATGTTGGAGCAGGGCAGCAGCATGGTCTATTCTGTAGAAGTGGAAATTCCTTATGATCAAATTTTCGTAAATACTACTGTACATGGAAAACGTGCCCATACTTCACAAGTTGCATGTTCCATTACTCGATTACTCGATGCAACCGTCCATAAGCATTTACATGCAATGATGCACAACTGCATTTATAAACATCCATCAATATATTTCCTTCTCTGTATGATAGGCACTTAGCAGCGTTTGCATTTAGGAAAAATGATCTTCTGGATCGATAGAACGGCTACGGCTGATACTTAAATTACCAAAGCTCGCTGCTTCAAAACTTCAAACTGGAAAAACGGAGAAAATGCGATATTGAAGCTTCGATTCAGCGAGGGAATTAATAACGTTTCGGTTACTTTCCTAGTCATTTCTGCATTTACATGGCACGACTTATGCATGATGTCCCACTATTTTGGTAGGATTTCCATGGCCAAGGCAAACATGTTACGTGTAATTGCATGATCTTGACATGACGTATTCAAGAAGCTGTCCACTTTGCATCTGACAAGTGAAAAGCAATCGAAAAAACTGCTCAGAACTATCAGGGAATTTGGAACATGCAGGTTTACAGAGAAATCTGGACACTCACTGACTTCATCAATTACCATTTATCACGTGGGCTTCTCAAGCCCTGCAACGCAATCCAACGAGTGAAAATTCTGCCAATTCCACACTGGACTGAATAAAACATGACGTCAGATGGAGGCCCATTTAACCGTAAAACTACAGGGTGAGTGAAAAGGCACCATCATTGTAAAGGCGCTTCTTTTTTCAACATTGACTGATCTCCACAAGCAAACAACTTTTATTGTATTTGGAAGAACATGCGAATAATCAATTTGTTTATAAAACCATCACCATGAAGGTGAAATCTTGCGAGTGTTTGACACGAATTGTCTGCCAGACATTCAGACTTCATGCATTATGATTTAATTCTTTCGGTGGGGCTGGGCCAAAGAGGAAATTCTCTACTTTTTTTTAGAAATTGTCCTCTAGATTTCCCGCAATGGACCTTGGATGCCAGACCTCAGCACTAAGGGTGTACTTTTTGTAGTCCCTACTTCAAATGCGCATATCATCATGTATATTTGGGCTGTACATTTCGAGTAGAGGTGAAAGAAAAATGTTAATACGTCGAGTATTCACCAGGATTTTTGAGTTATCTACTCACACACTACTTTGAATTTGTTCATTTTGCGTTATTGTTGATCCTATATGAATTCCATCATAATGTTTCTTTAATTTTATTCGATTAAGTGAGAAGCGAAAAAAACATGTTTTTTCAAGCGCCATACAATTATGTCCACCACTGAATACCGTAGTGATCAGTCCTTTGAAAGACGTCAGACGGCAAACCATGCGAACAACGGTGTACCTATGGATTGCCATCTGGAAGGCAGCAAGGATAGGTTAGGTTAGGCTAGGTAAGTTTATTTTAACCACAAACTACACAGAAAATAAAAAATAGAATAATGTGAAAGGATAAAATTTTAGGTAAGCTACAGAAATCCTCATGCCCCATGGAACACGAAGCTCACTTTGAGCAAATGTATCAGTAAGTGTCTATATCATACAGAGAAGGAAATATATTGATGGATGTTTATAAATGCAGTTGCGCATCAGTATTTCCAAAGAATACAGTAGAGCCTTTGTAAATTGACCAACCAAGGGACTGTCGCAAACTGGTCAACATAAGAAGGTGGTCAACGTATGGAACGAGGCTTGCACTGACACACGATTTTAATACCGTGAACTACATGTACTTGCATTTTACGGTAATCATTCATGAATAAGCTTTTTAAAATGTTCATAATACAGTGGCAGTATTGCTAATGTGCTGCAAATGTACATGTATGCAGCAATTACACGTACTGTACAGTAGTACTGAAGTTTTAATTCAGAACCACTAATTATTCGTTTATCCTACCTGTCGTGCTAATGAATAACACAAATCTCGAATGTTTTATTTTAGAGTTTTCCAATTAAAAGGAAATTTTCAATATTAACAGCCAAGCCCCCTTTTCCTGAAGGGGTTCAAAATGAACTCTTCCACCCCCACATGAAAAGGAAATACATTTTGAAATGCATTGCAAATTGGGAAATATATTGCAAATGTATTTTGCGGGAAGACATTCACATCAAATACATTTCTAAATGCATACAGCAATGTATTTTAAAATGCAGTGTACAATGCATTACGAAATACTTTG
>JAQGAF010003870.1:0-15981 GCA_034687865.1 Kryphioiulus occultus
AAAACATTCCTAGTACAACATATGTATACATGCAACAGGGTTCCATCCGTCATCTTTTTGGTGTTTGATGATACTGAGCACTTTGTTTGACGCATGCCCTTAGTTGATTGCACCGGGAGTTGCCGAAATCCCGCATGTTGGGTTTTTAATATGTCCACGAGTCCTCTAGGTGCCTCGCAGGGGGGCTTCCTGCTGATGCGAATTGCCAATGCCATGCTTTTAGCAAGAATTAAAATATGTCATGCGTGTAAAAAAGCGATCTGGTGAAAGGCTGGACACGCTTGCATTCACAAGACTTTGCCTGTTGCCTCTGGCGTGAACTAAATATGGATTTCGAGCAGAAAATCATAGATGCAAAGTCGCAAACATGAGCTTTTGCAAACAGTGTTTTGGTGAGGAGGAGGACGCTATATGAGGTCTTGCGAAAAGACATCTTTGGCTCTTGGATTTCGTTTTCTGATTTCTGTTTTATGGTGAAGGAATGACCCAGAATAGGTCAGAAAAAGATGTTTGGGTGAGTGACTTTTTTGTGGTCTTTCTCAAGGAATGCACGTGGAGATTTTGTACAAGCACTTGTGGGCAGTGATCTCTGGTGTGGAATAATTTGGGATATAGCTGATTTCAGTTTGAAAAGTCGATAAAACCAGTTTTTTTAGAAACGGTTTATATGAATTTAAGAATGAGATGAACAATGGACATGTTTTAGAAAATTGGCATACGTGTAAGGGTATAAACTAGATGTGCCAAAATAATGCATAATGGTATCGGAGCGGTTTGTATGTATTTAAGGAGGATATAACAGTGGACATGTTTTAGAGTTTTGACATACATGTAATTGTAACCTGATGTGCCTAAATAAGTGCCGGTGTCTGAGAATAAGGCAGTGTTCGGAAATACAGCCTTGGACAAAAATTTTAGGCACCACCTAAAAATCACCTTTATTCCAAAATATCTGCAAAAATGGTGTTGTTCTTGTTGTAGTTGAACATTATTTCTAAATCTAAAATAACCAGAAAATACGTTTCTGTCAAATCTTCATAAGATACTGAAGTTGTACAATTTACGACTTGAGTAAGCAACCTGAAACATGCCTCTTGTCTGAAGGCCTGATTTTTTGGAAATATTTGTTTGTACCTGATGATTCTGTTGCATTTCTGCATTAGGTTTATTATGTGTTGACATAATTAGCTCGAATATACGAGGTTTCAATTAGGTTCAAACCTGAGACACATTTCGCTTTTAACTAACAAAGACATGAACCCAATAAAAACATCAATATTGGTTAACAGTGGGCATGTATTAGATTATTGACATACATGTAAGGGTAACCAGATGTGCCTAAATAATGCATACATGTACCAGTGTCGAAAACTCTGACAGATATTGCCTGAAGATATACAAGGACAAATTTATTGTGAAATTGAAATAAAGTTGGCAATCCTGATTTCTGCTTGAAAGAATGATGGTTGACCAACTGCTGGTAGGGCAAAACCTTCAGTGGTTATAAGCTAAAACTGGGTTTATTCCATTCAGGTACCTAGTTCTCTGCATCGAAATCGATAAGCCCAATCTATCAGATGTTACACCCTCGCCAGGGTGCCCACCAACATCATTCATTGATATTAAGTTTTAGAGCTAGGTTGGCCTATCATTTGAAAGTGCAATCCATCTTTAATTGCGTGCAAAAGGCCGAACCAATATTATGGATCCGAATTACCACGGAGTTCACAATGGATTGCTTTAAAGATTTTCTCTACATGTATATTTGTTGTGAGGAACACATCCGGCATGGACCTGGGATGTGCCCAGGCACCTCATATGGTATCTTTGTTTGCTTTCAATGGCAACAGCTGTTGACTAATGGATACTAATGACCAGCCAGTTGAAGCACTGAGCTTACATGTATGTGGATTTATGTTAATAGAAATTTTATGTTTTCTTAATGAAATGCTGGTCGAGTGCCAGCATATCATAATAATTAAGCTATAGTTGAGACTGATAGTTGCAACTCTGACAGTTGTGAACTTGTGATTGTTCATTACATTAATGGACATTCCCAATGTTACGAAAGAAATTTACGAGTCAAGCTGAGTCAAGAAGTAAGGTCTCCTGAATTTTGATTGTAAGGGGAATGATGGATGACTATTATTTGGGCATGTTATGGAGCTTCAGAATAGGAATAACCGTTGACGATTTGATATTTTATGACGATAAAGGATGATGATAGGTTAAGGACCTGAAAAGAATTGTCGAGTTGTAATGAATTGATGCTTCCTGTTATGTTTTTGTGCCCTCTGACCGTCCGCATCTTTTAAGTTCACTTTGTAGCAGGATTTTAATTAATAAATTCTGAGGTTATTGTTGCTGTTGAGTTTTGACCTCCGTAAAAGGAACCTTTAACTTTCTTAATATTTCCTGTAGGCTTACTTATCTCCGTCAAATAAACTTTGTATCAAGGCCTTGAACCAATCTTAAGATGACTTAAGATTTGATAAAATGTCTAGCCGCCATATAAATTACTACTGTACAAGACCTAATTCAACTTCGACTTGATTGCTTATACAGAGTTCATAAAGTCAGGGAAAGTCTGGGAAATGAAATGGGGTCAGGGAAATCTTGACATTTTAACCATTAAGTCAGGGAAATTCAGGATGTATTGAGTTTCATAATGTATGGAGTTTTGTTGTGGAGCAATCAGAAAAGCTGCATTTGTGTTCTACTTTTTCTGAGAACTTCGCCGATGACGTTTTGCATAATTATTTCTTATCATTATCATTAATTTTCCTTATGAAAAATATACCTAAAATGCATTATTTTTGTTAAAAAAAATATTCAAAAACGCTCTCAAAAATGCAGTTTTTGAGATCTAGTGGTTTCAGCCACTAGTGTTCGCGACATTATTAATATTAATGCACTAAAAATCTAATATTTCTTGTAAATTTTTTTTCAAAAATGTCGCCTATGGCAGTATCTTTATTATTAATACTATTATTTCTTCTTACAAAATTGTGAGCTAATTCCCTCATTTCGTGATCTGATCTATAATTTCTAAAATTTCCGCCATATGATATATTAAATTTGCTCAGATTAAATCTGTAAAAATTGTTTCTTGAAATTGACTGTAAATTTTCCAAAAAGTGTCTGGAAAACCTGGAAAAGTCAGGGAAATTTAATTGAAGATTTTGCTAGTCTTCCTGACAGAAAAATACAAAAATATAGTTAATTGTAGTGTTGCAGATAAAGTTGATTATAATTACCTGTGGCATTTTTTTTGATAAGTCAGAGAAATTAATCATATTTGGCCACGGAAATTGAGCTGCAAATTTTGGTATGAACCATGTTACATCATGCAAGTCGCACTGTATGAAAACTACTGTACTGGAACATCTAGGTATTGATTGCGTTATCTGTTGAAGCGCACCTTTCTGGAATACATACACGTAGACTTAATGAACTAACCATTGAACTCGATTAAAAAAAATGATCAAGAAACGATGATTTTGACTGATGATCCGGAGAGTGATTGATGATTTGCTGCGCTAGAGCGACAATGCCAGCTCTGGTGTATGAATCGCAGGTTGATTGCTACGTATTCATGGCGGATTCATGTTTTTTATGCAATGTTATTTATTGGAAAGGAGAAAGATGAGGGAGTTTTGGCGGCACACCCTGAATAAACGAGAAAAGCAGCTTTAATCAATTGATTTTTCCCACTGCTGAATAGCTGGGAATATCATGAATAGAGTTGGAATTAACCTGGTAACCATGCTGTAAGCAGTACATTTGAACACATCTTAAAGTTTAGACTGTTAGAGGTTTGTCAGTTGCCAATACAAAAATATCGTCTTGGTGAAATGCTCTATTTGCAACTTCCTCGATCCAGATATTGAATCACTCCAGAAGGGATGCAATCAGATTCTTCAGCCCAATCTTGTCACATTGTCACATGTAGAGGTAGGCAAATACTATAACAAAAGTCATCTCTGGACCACCTATCCTGAATAGGGTTTAATATTTAGTTTCATTTACTCTGGTGAGTGAAATCCGGGATAAGGGGAAAACTCATCCTATTATTTGTTAATAAATATATTTTGTTATTAAGTTAAATTTTATAACTATTTTTTAATAAACTTTTATTTGCTTCTAATGATTTTACTTTAAAAGCCGTCTTTGGAAAAGTGATCCAGAGATGACTTGTAGGATCTTGTGGAGAAATTCTGGTAGCACCTTGCCTTGTCCTCGCTGGCAGTTGGCAACATCCAGACATTAGATTAATGGGACAACCACTGCACAGGTGGTTTTAGGAGGCTGACAAGGTTGCCGTTCATCTTCCCACATGTAATGTTAATTCATTTAGAAATGCATTATGAGACACGCTTTGGAATATAGGCCTACTTTTTAAAATGTCTGTAGAATGAGACAAATTTAGTTCAAAATATATTTACAACTATATTTTAAAATGCATTTCCGAATGCATTTTAAAATGTTTTTAAGCAGTTTGTAATGCATTATAGAATGCATAACGCAATGTATTGTGTGTTGGAGAATGTATTGTGTAATGCACACTGTATTGTAAGCTTAGTTCGTGTGCATTGAAGAATGCATTAATGTCAAAAGCCTTAATTGCTATATTTCATAATTTCGATGTTTATAAAATTACCATTCTGAATTTAAAAACATCTAAATATTCAGTAAATAAATTGGAACTGGCAATGAAGTAGTTTAAAATTCAAAAATACATAAATTTCATTCAATTCCATGCTGCACACATAACTTTTGCAAGTTTGTAGACCACTTGAAATGTGGTTTAATCAGTTTATAATGCATTATGAAATGCATAATGCAATGTATTAAAATGTGCTGGAGAATGTATTGTGTAGTACACACTGTAATGTATTTCGTGTGCATTGAGGAATGTTTTGTGTAATGCATGGTGTAATGTATTCTGTTTGCATTGAAGAATACGTTTTACAATTTATATTCCATGCATTATGCGATGTCAAAAGCCTTCCTATACATTTCATAATTTCAAGGTTTAAAAAATTCCAAATCTGAATTTAAAAACATCTAAAATATTCAATAAATAAATTTGAACTGGCAATGAAGTAAAGTTTAAAATTCAAAACTACATCAATTTCATTCAATTCCATACTGCACACTTAACTTTTGTATGTGTGTAGTTTTAAATACATCGTGAAATATACAAGTCAGTATATTTTATAATGCATGGTTGCTCACAGTAATAAATGCATTTCGTTTTGCGATAAAAAAATACCTACTGTATATATTTTGCATTCCTAAGGCATTTGAAATACATTTCCTTTCCATGTGGGTTCAGACAAGGCTACATTGTGCAGTGATGCCAACCGTTTACCAGGTGCGGTGATGTCAAACATACGTTTTGGTCATGTGCCATGCTAGCCATTTTGCCATGGTCTTTGCATCTGGTCTGCTGCCATGTTATGCTTGCAGCCATAAGACATCAGGTCTGCGCTGCAATGTTGTTGTTTTTAACAGTGCTTGCTTTAATCCAGAGCACTGTTTCAGTTCGCGTTCACGTGTTTTCCAACTGCATATTCATGAGGCTCGCACATAATTCCCTTTAAATGTCATTCCATAATGCATGGGGGATGAATTATGCATGCACCAGAAACCAGTTGAGGATGGGTTGCGTGGAAGCTTAAGCAGACTGCGTAACAGTCTCCTAACAGGTTGGCCACCACCACCTGCACGCGATGCAGGGGAGGGGAAATCCCCCCCCTCCAAAAAAAAGGGATTCTGCGGAGGATTTTGCGTGGTTGATGCCAGTAATTATGCGGAGGCAGCTAATGTCTTGCAACGCGCAACGATGGCCATGTTGTGCCATCGATCCACCAGCACCAGCGCCGCACATGCTGTGACCGGTAACAGTAATGAATGCTGTGGAAATACTAATTTGTTGACCAATATCGTCCAGTTAATTAGTCACGGTTACTATCTTCATTAATGGGAACAGTGCTCCAATTATTAACTAATAAGTTCGGGCTTGTGAAATGGGCTCTTGTGTACAGTTAACCCCATTAGATTAAAAGAGACCAGTTTTCAAGTGACATGCTAAATGACTGCCCATTACAGGCCCCAATGTACGTGGTTAAGCACGCTTAATATTAATGAAACGTATAAACGGACCACAATCCGATGGTAAAAAGCACCAGGTGGTGACACCTGCTGTCGCATGTTTATGCATGGTTCCCACTTTCCGCAATGTCAGGGAAATGAAAGTGTCTGGAAAATTGAGTTAGTCTGCATCAACAAATTAATTAATAATATTTTATAGAAATTTGTGATAAAATCCATCATTTTCCTTATTTTTAAAAAAAATATTTTCATGTAAAATGTCAGTGAAATGACTGTGCGATTATTTCATATTAATTTGCTTTGTTCAAATAAACAATAAATTCGCATTGTTTATAATTAATTATACCAAATTATAAAATTTCAAAGATGGAAGTCCTCAAAAATGCAATGTTTGAGATCTAGTGGTTTCAACCACTAGTGTTCGCATCGTTATTAATATTAATTCACTAAACTTCAAATATTTCTTGCAATTTTTCAAAAAAAATTTCGCCTACGGCAGTTTTTATAATTAGTAATAACATTATTTCTTCTTACAAAATTTGAGGACTAATCCATCATATTGTGATCAGATGTATAATTTCTAAACTTTCCGCCATATGGTAGATTTGCTCGGATTAAATCTGTAAAAAATGTTTCTTGAAATTGTCTAGAAATTTTCCAAAAAGCGTCTGGAGAAATCTGGAAAAGTCAGAGAAATTATACAAATATATATATATATATATATATACAAAAATATATAGCTAATTGTAGCGTTGTTGATAAAGTTAATTTTAATTACACGTGACATTTTTTTTGATAAGTCAGGTAAATTGAGTTGCAAATTTTGGTATGAACTATTAATTTTGATAGGGCCTTTGTATACCCTACTCGAAATTTGGAGATTATCATATAACTTTTTCTTCTCAACGACACGACGTTAAGCGAGGACCCCTGTACTACACCATCACAATTTTGGCAAAGACCATTGAAAGTTTTTCCAATTATTTTCTGCGTGTGTTGTACACGTAGGGGAAAACTCCGTTTTGACATGTGCGATCCGGGTGCAAATTGACTGGCATGTAGCACACGATTACTTGCTTCATGTCGAGGAAATTGATAGCAAAATTTTGGCCCAGTTGCGGAAATGGTTGCCTTTGATTCGGTTTTCGTCATGCAAAATCCGCCATGCCGTGAGCACGTTCCGCATGACCTTTCTGGGAAGCCGAGAAATGTATAATTTGCGGCAAATGCACGATAATATTTACATTTAATGGCTGGGGTGGGGTCGCCACCAAAGTGTTGGCTAACACGGTGTATCGATCTGGGCGCGTTTCGCCAACGCTCGTTAGCACAATTGCAAAACAGCGAAATCGTAAAGGTGGTGAAAAGCACCCGGGGTATACCTGTTTCGTAATTTTCGCTAATTCCGTTTATTGCCAATTTGCCATTTTTTTTATCCATGCAGAAACAATGTTTTATTACCAGCGGCGAGGTACACACGTACAATAAATACTGTATATTTGGTTTTGACAATGATGCACTGTCAATGCCGAATTACTCGTATTTAGTGATAACACAACTCTAATTACTAGTTCAGTGTCTGAAAATCGCCTTCGTGCAAGGCGTTTGACGTGGGAAAGTTGCTACAGGGTTCCCACTTTCTGGAAATTAGGGAAATTGAGATGGTTTGCAACAGCCAGTTGATTAGTCTTCATTTTTTTTTAAAAAGTGGGGTAAAATTTATTATTTTTATTGTTTACAAAAATCTCACGTAAAATGGCGGTGATATGACTGAAAAGTTGTCAGGGAAATCGACTGTGGAATTTGAGTGAAAACTCTGAAATTGAAACAAATCTTGGGGCCAGGGTTCCCGCAGATCTTGAAAAACTGGAATTGTCAGGGAAAGTGGAAAGACATGGAAAAGTGATTTATTTTTAATCATGGTATTTTGATATTTTATCGATATTTTGAAATCAGTTAACATTAACATAACTTGTAGCTAGTTATTAGTTAAATTTGCATACGGGGTAGCTCGTTATTAGCTGTCGCCAAAGACAAGATATACGTGTACATGTAGCACACAACTGCACACAATAGTTACACTGCAATAAAACAGCTGCAGACCGAAAACGAGGACTTGAGGTGATCAAGCTATTAAGTAAGAGCTAAGAAAATCAGTGTTGACTTGCAACTGAAGGTAATCATAATGAAATTGTCATTTAAAAATAAAAAATTGCGGTTTCCTTACGGCAATTTTTTTATTTTTAAATGACAATTTCAGTATGATTATCTTATAATACTGTATAATTAGCAGGGAAATTTGTGCTAAAAATTGGAAAGGTCAGGGAAGTTGAAAACTGCATTTCTTGGGGGACCTTGAACATGATGATAGTCTGTACCTCAAGAAATTGTACGTCCACAACTACACAAAATGTCCAGAATTTCCAGATGTATCCTATAGTTTATCCACCATGATGCACCATCGACTTCAAAAATAAAATTTGGACCTATTTGTCGAAATTTGCTTGACAGAGGTTGAGCAATTTATTTTTAAACAACACAGAATAGTTGGTACAGGACACCAACTGTTGTCAACATACATGTAGTTATTAGGAGGAATGTTTATTCTATCAAATTTTCAATGCTAGCAAAAAATCTATTCCATTTGAAAGAGTCTGTGGTCCAGAGATGACTTTTGTTATACTACTCAGGATCCCTGAAGAAACGCTGAGAAATGTGCAAAATTGCCTGGAAATTTGCCGAACAGGACTTTTGAATTTATAGGCATGGCAATCGAATTTGAATAATATTTTCAGTAATATTCTCCTGTTTATTTTTATTATGTCCCACTGAAGTGACGATAACGAAATCGCCCATATAAATTCTTTTCGGAATAATTTCTTTTTGTGCGCATGACTGGGGCATGTATAAGATATCGCAAAATGTGATCCTTGGAGTGGTGAATGCCATATCTTTTAGGATGCACATTTATTTGCCGAAAACGTTTACGATGCTAATACGTTTATGTGCAACTTAGCGAGTTTAAACCTACTTATGAATTCGCTTTTAAGCGTGTTTGCTCCTACTACTGAATGGTCCCTGCGGCTCTTTTATTCAAGGCAAGCCCTGTGGCTAATATTTCCGAGAATCGCACGTATTTCAAAATTATAAATACGATGTGAATGGGAGTGAATACCATAGCCCTGGCAACAACGGGTGCAGTCCTACGAATCCATGAATGAAAAGGAAAAATAAGTAAATAAGATGCTTACTTTTTACGTCTACCTTGAGATCTCTTTTATGGGAATGTCACCTCACTCACAATTGAACACTGTACTGTTTTGCAGCTGTTTGTTCAGCTCGAAAAAGAATATAGCAGTTGCCATGTGCTGTGTAACTTGTTGGGATCCCAGAGTTCACATAAATTCACATTGTTTCTTTTGCTAAACAACTCCTATATTTCAAGAAAAGTTTTATTTATTCGTGCATTTTATAATATTGCGAATTGAAGAGGAGTCGTTTGAAGATGATGTTTTACATTCTATTTCATAGAAACTAGGATGATGCAAAAATGCAAAATTAACCTACCAGCGAAAATTGTTTCAGTTAATTCGCATTCGTGTTTAAATTCCATATTTAACTATTTTTATTGAAAGGTGATTGAAATTTTATCATCTTACGAAAAACGCAGGAAAAGACTGCTTAGTTGGGCTCATGCCACACTTACAGGGTGGCAAACAATCCCTGATAGTCCTGGCACAAAAATAAATAAGTCCTAAAGCAAAAATGAAATGTCTTTTAATGTCCTGAAAAATCCTGTAACAAAAGTCCTAAATTTCAAAAATTGGAATTTATCTGCCACTAATTTACTGTTGTTTCTGCCATGCTTGAAACATTCCGTTTTGAGCCACACACATCCTATTCATGTCTTCTATTGTCATGTAAGCTTAGCACCTCATTGGTTTACAAATTGAGTGTCTCAGTGTCAAAAATCACACAACAGGCATAAGATTGCTGTCGAAATGCTGTCAGAAATGTTAACTCCACAACAGCATGGCAAAAGAAACAGTAAATATGGAATCTTACGTTGCCCATAATAGTTTTGGCAAAAGTAAATGTACCAGACATCTTTGTTTACTGTATTCTGCCCACAGTTCCTACAACGTGAAACATTCGTTTTATGAATAACAAATACGCATTGCCTTTAGATTGGAAATGTGATGGGGAAACTTGTGGCTAGCAGAGCTACAAATGGTGCATGATAGATGTTGTTATGTCACATTTTGGTTTTTGAAACTAATGTGTTTTTTATCATTTCAGGTGTTCCTGTTTCTTGACCAGTGGTCTTCCGAGGGCAGGTGGGGGCTTTGACATCCCGGTTTCCGGTAGGTGGCCCCACGCACCTTGAGGAGGATCAGGTAGGGCAGTTTTCATTTTTCTATATTATTCCAGAGTGGCTCGCTATATCCAATGTGATCACAAGTGTTAACCAAGGTTGAAGCGTTGTTGGGATTTTACGTATCCAAATGGTAACCATGAGCGCTAGCAATTGCCATTGTGTGTTCTGTAAACAGATGTAGTTGAAGTGTTCTTTCAGCAGTTTTAGCAACCTTTTCAGCATAGCAGATTTCCATCCCAGGTGTTGCAGAGTGGGGAAATATCATCGTTTGCTGACTGCTGGTAAGTGTTACTTTGTTTTTGTTATTCGGGGGACTTTAAATGGAACCTGAACCTAGTCATTTCAATATACAGTAGAACCTCCAAAGGTGACCACCTCCCCATGTTGACCCCATTTTAACTGACCGGACTGTTACCACATTAGCTCAACGGAAGGTGACCTCTACATGTTGTATGTTCACCACTTGGACTATGACACAATAGTAATTTACTCTCTGTATGTTGACAAGCATGGCCTCAACATTTAAAGTCATGGATGATTAAATTTATACTGTTCACCCCCGAACAGTAAATGATGGCAGCAATATGGAAAACTAAAACATCGCAGAATTTGATTCCAGATTTATGATGTTTATTACCACAACAGGTAAGATAATTATCTGGATATGCCTTCTGATCTTACAGAATGAAATTTCTAAGTACACTGTACATTACTGTGTGTCTGCGTTAAAATTCCAGTACTACTGTACAGTACATGTAATTTCTGGATAAATTTGCTGCACATCAATTAGCAATACTGGTACTGTATTATGAAGATTTTAATAAGATTATTCATGAATGATTTATGAATGATGAATGATTATTGTAAAATGCAAGTACATGCAGTTCACGGATTTAAAATCCTGTGTCACTATAAGCCTCGTTCCATATGTTGAGCAGTTTGTGACCAACTTACAGAGGTTCTACTGTACAAGTGAAAAATTCTGTGAGCCAAAGCATATTTTGATTTTTCTGAAGGCAATATGACATCCCTGCACAAGAGATTGATTTGAATCTGCATATCCTTTTTGTGGATCCGACATTTATCCTGAAATTTGCATAAGGATGGGGCATGCTAAAAATATCCCTTGAGACATTGTAATCCTGAATGTTCATGGGATGCGGGCATCCTGACAGTTTCCTTGAAAATGTTTACAATCTTTAGTTGCCTTAAGATGATGTCACTCTGAAAGCTTTCACTTCGCCAATTCTCCTTCTTGCTTGCTTGCAACTTCTTCTGAACGAATTCTTCAAAGGATGTTGTTAGTGTGACAAGATCCCTTGGGGTGCATCCTAAAGATGATCCAATGGATGCTGTCATTCTTGTAATTTCCAAAGGCTCTCTGGAAAGGATGTTGAATATGTCTTTGTCGAGGCTTCTGGCTGTAAAGTATTCGATCTAAAATTGGCGTCATTGAAGATTGTTTACTCCATATCTTGGCGAAAATTTTAATTCGCTGAACTATTCGGTAACTGGAAGCATGAGATTAACCCATGAATTTTTGATTTTGAAATTCTGTTTTTGGTTCGTGTGGTCATGGCAACTAAATAAAAATGTATCGTATTTGGACAAGACTAACTGTCGTTGTTGGCGAAGCTTGACAACAAAAAAAAGGAAAAGAAAATCTGAGAATTCGAGGTTAGTTTGCGAAAATATTGACGTTATGATCAGGTTTATCACAAATTCATGACGGCGCCCAACTTCTGTCCAATTGGACATATTTTCATTAGAGGAAATACAGCAAGTACATTGTATTTCCTCCAATGAAAATATTTTTTTTCAATAAAATTTTATTTGGAATGAGACAAAAACTTACGAAATTTCTTCTTGTTATTTCTGAAGCTTTGTTCACACCTAGGAAACATTTCCTAGAAACATGATTTCTGGTAACAGATTTCCTCAAAATGTTTCCACGTTAATACCGGGCATGGAAGTCGTGAAAATCATGGAAAAGACATGACATTTTCATCAGGACAATGGAATTTTTGCCTTTGATTCTGAAAATTAGAACTTGGGTTAACATTTATCATTTGTCATCCAGTTTTGCAAAAAACATTCGCCTACGACATTTTTTGACCAATGATCAAGTCATTACTGTGGTAGTGAATGTTTATGAAAATCACTATTTAGTGATGACATAAAATTAACTGCCCAATATTCCAACAGGTCATGAAAAAATTTGAAGACACGTAATTTGTAATACCAAATCCAGTAGACACCCTGTGATAGCATGCAAACAATGTTTGAGGAAACATTTAAGGCCTTTTTCCACCAATATGCTTACTGAAACAGCAGGGTTCATGCCGTCAGGGAAGTCAGGGAAATTTGTTGAGGCATAACTATTTTGATTGGTATAAGTATCTCATGAAAAGCTGCATTTGTGATCTACATTTTCTAAAATTTTCGTCTGCAGCGTTTCCGCCATTATGAAGAATTTTTTACCATTTCAAAGAAGAAGTCCTCAAAAATGCAGTGTTTAAGATCTAGTGGTTTTACCACTAGTGTTCGCATCATTGTTAATATTAATAAACAAAAATCCCTTATTTCTTGTAATTTTATTAATATTATTATATCTTCGTACACAATTGTGGGATAATTCCATCATTTCGTGATCAGATCTTGTTTCTTGGAATTGACTGGAAATTTTCCAAAAATTGCCTGGAAAACCTGGAAAAGTCAGGGAAATTCAATTGAAGATTTGGCTAGTCACCCTGACCGAAAACTACAAAAAATAGTTAGTTGCAGTGTTGCAGATAGTTAACTTAAATTACATGTGCCATTTTATACTTGTTAAGTCAGGGAAAGTCCGAGAAATTGAGGGGAAATTTTCGGTATGAACCATGAACATGTTTCCTTTCAAGAAATGTGGAAACGTTTTGAGAAAATCTGTCAAGGTGACTGATGCTTAGGGGGGTCTTGTTGGAAAAGGTACAATCGATTCGTTGGAACCCATTTTGGGATATTGGAAGAAGAAAATTTTAAAAGCAACGAAATTTTATACGATTTTGCGATGCATAACGCTAGGGCGTTGGCGAAGATTTTTTAATTCCTCCGAAACAGTCTTATCTGTCAGTTTTATCATACTCATCTAATCGTTACGACATATTGCATTTTTGCCAAAATGCATTTGCGAATGACGAAAATGAGGTTCAGAAAATGTCTTTATGTAAGGTTTTGACTAGCGAACTATTTTTTTCTCTTCCAATATTTCACGATGATGACTCGATAAACCCTTTGGCCCCAGATGCTGATAGGCGAATTAAAAGACCTTCGTTCGCAAACAGGACGATTTCCAGCTATGCATGGGTGGTCGTGTGAAAAGAAATTTTCAATCCGAATTAACTCACCTTTTTCGTGTTTTCACAGGTGTCGAATGGACTCGCCTTCACTTGACGTCACCCGCAACACCTGCGTGCAAAGCGAAATTGGTGCGATTGTCAAAAAAGTTGTGCGCGTGGCGAAGGTGGTACCCCCCGGTTCGTTCCCGTCCCCGAATGCCCGTCAAAGTTACCCGAGGACCCGCCGGGATCAGACGTCAAATACCCGGGATTACCTGCTGAGCATTTCAGGTAGGTTAAAGTTTGCACCAAGGACGCTGGATGTTGCTTTTTTTTGTTAACAAATTTGTTGGTACCAGATTTCGGACATGACCCTGGCACCAGAAATTCAAATATGGTTTTCGGTTTCGAATGGGGAGACCTTGTCACAACATGGTTGAAACACAGATGATAACATCAATGATATCATTGAGGTATCAATATTTAAATTGCCCTCTTTGGCTTCTGAAGCCTCTATCAAGGGATGGGAATGGCACATTTCATCAGGGTGTAGACCGGTCATGGAAGTCTTGAAATTTACATCAGGGTCGTGGAATTTTTGCCTTTGATTAATTAACAAAACAAAAATTTGGGTTAAAAGACATTATTTGCCACCTACATGTATTTTCGCAAAAAAATTCGCCTGAAGTTTTGTTTTTTGATCAAAGATCATGCAATCAAAGTGGTTGAGGCTGTTTCTGAAAATCGGTATTAAGGTATGACATAAAACTTGAACGACCTCATATTCTAATAGTCATGAAAAAGTCATGGAATTTACTTTCAGGGTCATGGCATTTTTGCTTTTGATTGATTCACGAAATAAAAATTTGGGTTAAAATTCATTACTTGTCATCCATTTTCGCAAAAAAAAAATTGCCTATGGCGTTTTTTGGGGTCAAAGTTCATGTCGTCAAGGTGGTTGAGGCACTTTCTGAAAATCACTGTTTATTGATGACATAAAACTTGAATGACTCCATGTTCAATTGGCTTTCAATTTTTTTGAATTCATGGAAAAGTCATGGAATTTGCAGTACCAAATCCATGCGCCCTAACAAGGCTGATCACAAATATTACAACCTTCTCTCTGGGATGATGACAGCGTTTAATATGCTATGCGACGTTTATAATGAAACTGTTTCTTGTATGCAAAGCTGATTTATGCCCTCTTACACCACAGCAGGTTAAATGAAAGATTACATAACCTGAGGTTTTCTATAACCACAAGTTAGTAGGTTTATTTTGCACCGTTTCCTATAGGGATTTAGTAAACGTGCCGTTTACTTTGTTCAGATTTAACGTTTATGTTTGAGATTGATTTTGTCCAAGAATCGTTTAACCTTAATTCTTAACCTTGACTTTGAGACATACATGTACTGTACATGTACCTGTAAACAATCAAAGAGGTCTTGGTGGATCAAGGTCCTTGTCAAATGCCGTGGCTTTACATATAGGGAATGTTGGTATCCTGGCTAGCCTATAAATCTTACGATGTTTTGATTTCTTAAAAAGAATTTAGGTTTTTTGTATTTTTATGGGTTTTTTGATCTAAACTCGTCAAGGTCCCAGGGGATTTTGTGGGATGTTTGGTGGAAAAATTGTTTTGTTGGTGCTGTATTTGTAAGCAAATCCTTGAAATGTTTGCAAACACGTTCAGAAGTTGCTCGATTTGCTCCTATACTTACAAATTTGCTCGGGAGAAGGGAAAATCCATCGAAATGTTTATACAGTTTTGGCTATTTGGGCTTAAAAAATAAATTATAATTGCATTTCGACGGTGACATTTTTTTAAAGTTTAAAAAACCACTTGCTTTTTATGATAGTTGACCTTGCGCGTTTTTACCTCATGAACCCACATCTAGAACTTCAAATTTTACAGGCTATTTCAAATACTAGAAATACTTGAACTACTTGAAAACAGAAAGCACAATTTTCTGAAAAATGTCTTATATCTCACGTAGTATGCCATGCATGTGGCCAGTGTGAAAGTGTGAAAAATGTGAAAATTTATACCCTTGTGTGAAAAATGGGTGAAAATAATTCATTTGAACAATTTATTGGAAATGAATTTCACAAGAAATCCAGCTTAAAACTGAGGAATTCCCCTCCATTCAGGTCCTTAATTTCATAAAA
>JAQGAF010003871.1:0-15981 GCA_034687865.1 Kryphioiulus occultus
ATTTATTCATTATTCGCAGAGATGTCATGTATACAATTTTTAACATGGCAGGGGTGGGAAGGGAACTGCCCGTTAAACCCTCAGTTTCCGTTATCTGTCAGCATGTCGAGAAACAAGAGAGCCTCTGAAAACCATTTTTGATAGGAAAAAAGGATGTTCACAGTCAACAGTAAAATTTTATGACGTGCATTTGATACGGAGCAGTTATCACAATTAACTGTCATGAGCTAAACCAACAGAAACTGACAAACTTAAAAAATATCAATTTTTATATTGATACACTCTGTATGAACTCCATTATCCGTCTGTTCGAAAATCCGCTAAATTGCGGTCCCGACCCCTGGCGGATAATCGATGTTAACTGTATAAGATTATATCCTAAAATCATGTCTTGGAATAATTCAGTTTTACATGTCGGTCTTTCTCACTTATTCCAATTAAACGTATAGAACAGTTTCGTACAATTTATGGTGCAGTGTAGATGCTTAGAGTATTAGTTTTTAAGGCATAATAATCCTTCCTATATCATTCTCGTTTTTATTGTATTTATCGAGTTCTGCAGCAACATACAATTTACATGTAAGTACTTCTCTCTACAGTATATATTGAGAAAAAATGGCAGCCAATTCCACTGGTCCCAAAACACAAAATGACGAGATTTCAGCCCATCGGTCGATGGCATTATCAAAGAAATCAAAGCCAGCATAATCATGTCCCAAACAGTATGACTGATTGCCCTTAAGGATGAGATCATTATTGGGCATGGATTGACATCGATCGGCCAATCCAATTTGTGGCCGCATTTCCTACCCAGCAGCGGCTGATGATACTTTTCGTCTGAGTGCACCTTCATTCTCCAAATGTTCTCGATATCAGCCATTTGCCAACGACAATAACCCTTGTTGTGAAAACGAAAATCTCTGTTCACTGGTGGTGGATGATGAGGCTTGGAACAAAAAGAAAGGCTCTCACCTCCGTAATAAAAGAAATGAGCGTGATAACAAAGTTGTTGCCGTCGATACATCCCTGTGGGATGCTTGGGAATTTTCAAGCCAGGGCTGCCATTTTCGTTTCAACTTTACCTGAGGGTGAAGCTCAATTCGAAGCCTGTGCATCTTGCCATGGTAAAGATTTTCTGGCAACCATTCCATGTTTTGAATTTGATCGAGCTATGCATGAAAAGCTTTACTATTTTTTTTTCTGGAGTTCTTTTCACATCGCTGGCCTTTCTGAATTTCTCTATCATGCTATTAGCCAACGTTGTGGTCAGAACCTCGTAGAAATGAGTAGTAAATCTAAAGACTGGTATTTTAGGAAGTGGGTAGCGGTGTAGACTGACAAGAATTTATGAAGTCATCCATTATGGTTCTGCGTTTAACAACAGGGGTCGATAGCATGGAGTCTCTCCAGATTATGTTTTGACCACATGCTTCGGCGATTAATCCCTCGTTCCCATTGTGGTCAAACCTATGCATTGTCACAGGATCATGCATGCGTGTAAGCACGTAGCAAACATTAGTACTCATAACTTGGACGTATACCGGGTTGCCCTTTAAAAACGTGTTGACATGGCCTGTCATCGCTGCCAAACAATAAGAAACTGTCATGCTAGAGGCAATATTAATACTTCTTGCATGGTATTGTTTGACCTTGTGGGGACATGTGAGGTCATTGAAGTCCAAAGTCCACGTTTTACATTATTACATAATATGGCTGTATTTCGGAATATGCTCTGCTCCACCGTAGTGCTCCACTATAGGCACTACGAGAAATTGGCTTCTTCCAACGTTTTACACGTTTCTCCTAATTAATGTTACATGTTTAGGTTATTCATAGGCACAAAAACAAAAACGATAAATTGCGATAGCTATGACAGGTTTCATTCTTGTTGACTAGACATACATGTAAATATTGTGTGCAATTTGGAGCAGGGCAGTATCAGCAGTGCGGTATATCGTTATAGACTTCTTTGTATATAAACAAACTACTCATTGAAAAAATGCATGTGTGATAATATACAACGATGTAGCCATTTCGAAGGAAGTTGTTAAACATATTTTCTTATTGCATTTTTGATTTCTACTTTGAGAGCACTCAAGAAAACAAGTAATCTTAATTCCACAATAGATATAGCCGCTGGCAGTTCATATTAAAATTTTCCAATCTTTATTAATTTGCTGTTCCACACTCAGCCACTTGAGCGAGCACATCTTCACTCTATCTTCTTCCCAGCTCTCAACTTATTTTTATTATTTTCTGTTATCTACATTACATTCACTTCTGAGCTGGAATATCTTCAGCGAACTTTTCCGAAATGGCAAACAGACATTACCAACATAAGGCCTCTGGCAATTAATTAGGAATTGCCAGTTTGTGCTGAATTTCTTTACGGAAATATCCTTGTATATGGCAGTCTTCGTGGGGCCTGACGGATCGATGCACCAGCACCATTTTAGCATTAGGCTGCATTTGCAGAGCGATATAGGGAATATACATAAAACAAATCGATCCTAGCAAATGAGGTGACCCTAGGCCCATAGGTTAGTGGTTAAACAAGCTCCCAAAGAAAATCCGAATGGTCTCAAGACTGGTGATGTTGTTGCTCGATAAACAAAAGAAAATCAAACGCCTGATTGTGTATACAGTATGTGCAGAATGATGCTATTTCCTCAACTGTATGTAATTTCCGTTATTGTGTTTTTCAAAATGTCAATTTTGACTAGTCCAATTCCTGAAATTGCAATAACGTAACTTGGCCCGTGTTATTGAATGCAGCACAGTATATGCCTGCTTGCAATAGCGAACTTGTCTCATCTTTACTATACGTTGTTGTGTCAAGCCTTTGCTGCTACAATGAAATTGTGACTGTTTTATGAAAAATGTGTCAGCACGTCATTTGCAGCGCATGTTGTAATGAAATTGATTCATTTTGCACTAGGGTGAAGTATGGGGATCCAAAATTTGTCAAATGCTTCTTTTTTATAGCGTGCTATTAATTAGAATATGGTCGTAATGAATTTTATTTTCTTAAATTATCATGCAATTCTAATAGCTGTTTTAGAAACGTACATTCACGTCAGTGCGATAAAAGAAATTCGACAAATCAGGGTTGCTCTATACATTTACATGTGCAGCAACAGCAGCGACATAGTTTTTATCGATTGGCACGACGCTCCATAGGGCATGAAATGCTCCCCGCATTTTAATATCACTCACAGCAGAATGCATATAATTGGTGGTATGCTGCGTTATAAATGAAATAATTAGGCACATTAGGAATGAAATGTTTTAATTCCTAGAAATTAAAAAAGTTGTGTGCCTAGGCAATTTTAAGCGTTCATTGTTCGAGCAAACAGTAACTTTGCATGGGTTCAAACTGGGTCATATAATGCATTAAAATTGATCTGACACTGGGTTTGCTCCATTTGTGTGATGAATTTAAATTAAGAAAAGTTGTTCCATCAAAAGACTGAAAAGTATTTGAAGGTGGGTGATAATTAGACGCAGTCATTTTAATCTAAATTGGAATAAATTGTAAGTAATAAAGTTATAAATTGTATTTTAATAATTTGTAATGCACAAATAAAAAAGAAATCCAATAGAGTACTCGAAAGCTTAAATAAATGGCTTTGAACATAAAGATAATCATCTTGCTATTCGTTAGTTTTGATTTCTGCTTATACCTTATACATGTACATGTAGTTAATGGCTCAATCTTGTGACATAAAATTTCATTATACAGTTTTCCTCATAAACTTCTTGTATTCTGACGTTGCAAACATATGTTGACATGCTTTTAAGAAGTTCGAAAGACTTTGGACTTTTCAAACAAATTGAGTCAATCAGTATATTTACAATTTGTGACGCTTTATTTCTGCTAAGTTTACTATGTTTGCATATCTGTGGCAATTACACATATACGGTATATCTCAGTGTCAATCAGTATCTTTTCAAATTGTTTTTGTCTGTTATCTGATATTTTGAACGGCTGTTTGGCATCCACGTGTGAGGTAATTGGCGCATAAAAAAGTTACATTTGCAATACGTTTTCTGTTGGTTTTCAAATGCCCCATGCCATAAACATGTTCAATTACCATCGTTTAATTCAGCAATATTTCATCGATGGGTGCACGTAAACGTCTTCTCTGGGCAATTATGGTCTGATCGGTTTGGCATTCTGGTAAACCGAGTTTACTGCACGTTATGACAGTTTATATTCTGACCCTTCCTTTTATGTGACATCTAGAAAATGCCATAAAAATTCGAACAGTCCACTATCTGGCGAAAACAATCTTTATTTTTTTACGTATGGAATTGAATGTGTTATTTCCTGAAGCGAAATACTAGTGAACAGTTGCTATAATGGGGATCAGAAGCGGTTTAACCGAAAGCCAAGAGCGAGAATATTTGGAAAACGAGTTGATTATATAGCCTTGATTATATTCCTGTCTTAAAAGCGTCGCATGCATGTTCATGGCAAGTAAAAACAATCGATCAATACTCTTTGTGAACGTGGCCTACGAAGGCTTTGTGAGGTTGTTGTTACGGTTACAAACGGGATTGAACATCCGTTGGCTTGAAGCATGCAACTGCAAGAACGGTTGAAATCTGAATTTATATTCGAAGTAAAATGACAGGTTCTGGAGTAAGCTTTGACAAATACTAATACGTGTCCATCCATGGACAAGCGGAAAATTGAACAAAAGTTTACATTTTCAAAAGAGAATGCTGAATGTTGTCTTGAGCCGAGTTCAGTTTATTCTGCTTGATATAATCTCAGAATTGTAAAATTGGAATTGGCCGCAACTTTGTTTTGATACTATGGAGAAATGGACCTTGCCTCAAAACCAACTTCATTATTCGCAAATTGCACGCTGTTGACATAATCACTCTTAATTTTAAAGGAATTGTAATTGTGGTTACTGATCCTTGCTAATGTGGAATGATGCACTCAGTGTAATTTATGATAATACATGACCTAAATACATGTCTTAAATACAAACATTAATTTAAAAAATGTTAGTTACAAGGAACACATTTTGGAAAAGGTTGAAGTATAGTAGTTTTTATTTTATATACAGTGTACATGTACTTGGTTCATTGGTAGATTATACGCATGCGTATTGATTTATACATTTTGTTATTTAGGCCAATCCTGATTTAAGTATACTGTTGCTCCTCTTGTTACTTTTTTCATGAATTGAAAATGATGTAGATTTAACTAATTCATTATTTTTTCCATTACAGGTAAGACGAATAACGATTACTTAATTTTGATCTGTTATGCAATGTATATTCATTTCCAAATGGTGAGTAATTGCTATTCTTGACATGTACATGTACAAGTACATACAGGTATTAAATGCATTCTGAACTGGTAATTTCAAGTTTAAGAACATGCAATAAATGATAATTTGTAATATTAAAAATATGAACGGATATAAACATGATTTGGAAAAATTAACAATTTATAAACGTTTATTTGGTAAAATAAGTTATTCAAGTATTCATAAAGCATCCCTTCGATATCCTTATGAACTTGACATTACGACTACCATCGAAATATATGGTTTGATGTGCATTTATTTATCAATGTGCGTCAAGGCCTTCCAAAAGAAGTTGATGGTCATATGGTGGTATGACGTTGAGGAGTAGAGCAGCTTGTGGGCTAGCCATACGCATGTGGCTTGTCCCTTCGGAGAATTTAATCTTGTTGCACTCCACCTATTTAACCTATTGAAACCTTGTTAAATGCAGTATATTGCGCTGGCCTGTGGGGAATTTCGTCTAAGTGAATCAGTAATGCATGAAACTGACTTCGAGATAAAGACTGCAATCTAGATTTACTTTTTTGCGGATGCTGTCATTTACTGTAATAGCTGTAAGGAAACAAAATTCTCTTGAGTGGTCGTCTCGGGCTACCGTTACTTCTCTGGCTTTTATGACAGAAGGAAAAACGTGTGCACGTACATGTACATGTATACGTGAAAGTCGATACCAAGTATAAAAATGTTGGATGATGATTCCACGTGAGGATTAGGAGCACTTCGTGACCTTCCATGACGCCAGTTTCGAGGGAATTAGCGTTGAGTGGAACGTCTTGTAAAGGATGGATAGGCTTCGATAAACGTTAACAGGAATGTTCTTTGTCAGCTGGAAACGTGCTGGTATGACATGACGCAACTATCCACTTACTCCGTCCATTCCTGGTCAGGTCTGCAGATTTTTTGTACATACAGTGCATGTCCATTCACCTTGAAAAGAGCGTGTTGCATAAAATGGTACAGTTGTCACCTAATGTGACAAGACGATATTAACATCAAATCACCAACATGTAAATTTCCTTTATTTAAAATGCTATATTTGCCTGAAATGATAACTGTGCAAAATCGTCATCCAAGCTCCACTGCTTTACTACAACTTGTACAGCTTGTAGAATTATGAAGAATCACGTCAACGTCTTAGGGGAGAGGGTTAACCAAATAATGTGAGTCAAAGTTGAGTCAGCCGAGTTACGAGTCATCATTATCTTTGGGAGTTATTTTACGGTATGTTATGCCCTGCTCTAAATGTGCACCTAGTATTTATCTTTCAACCCTACTTTCTAAAATACAAGAATGGTACATGTAGCAGCTGTTGCTATTTATCCTTTGTGTTTTTGTGCTTAACTTAACCTGACCTTAACTAGCCTAACGACGTAATTTCTTTATTAGCTTTAGTAGCATATTAGCTACGCAACTGCCAGGCAATCACTGCTAGCCTGCAAGCCATTAGGAAAAGGTAACTTTCTCACTTTTCCACTTGTGTCAGTGGCGCAGGGGGCAAAGCAGGGATTACTGTGGAGTACAACCAATTGAAGTGCTTAATGAGCGATAGCTGTCAGATCTTATCAGTTATATGTTATTTGACTAGGTTTAGTTATAGGCCAACCCCTGAAAGATGGCGAACAATGCGTACGAGCGTGTGCATAATGATTGCCATCTTCAGGTGGCAGCACTGGTTAGGCATGCTGCAACAATTTATTTCTAAGTTCCAACAACTACCAAACAGCATATCCAATTATGAAAAAAAATCGCCAACGACGTTTTTGTTTTTTATGCTTGCTTTTTTGGGATCCACAAACTCACATTTTTGTCGTAACTTCTACATGTACATTTCAAGTTTTACAAATAAACTTGTCCTGACTTTTATAAGACAGGCGATTTATAAGTATTGTTCACCCAACCTACATCTATCCTTTTTATTCGTAGAATAGAATAAATCTATAATTATTGTTATTATTATTATTAGTACGAGCGTATTATTAATGGCGAATGCCGAGGAGGTTCTAAAATCACGATTTTGTTGAGACAGTACTTAACCGTCCCAAAATTAGACACTGATAAGATGAGAAATGAAGACACATTGTACGCTCATAGCATTTTCTGTTCAAGATGCTCGCTAAAGCACTGTTTGGACTGTGGCATTATGCAGAATCCAGCTGAACGTATTAGAATAATCGGCGCATTAATAATCAGCGTATCGCCGTAAAAAACCCAATTTTTTAGCATGTTTGTTAATAACGGCTCCGCAACCCCCTTCGCCATCTCAGCCAAAATTAATAAGCACCTCAGTGTTAAACGGCGAGCAGTTGATGAAAACGTGCCTCGCATAATGTGCCAAATTGTAAGTTAATTTGTCAGCGCAGGCCCCCGTCAGATGGGCGATACAAGCAAGGGCTGGGGCGAATGGGCCTATTACTGCAGCTTTATTTTGATAGCCTTCATCGATGATGAAGTTATACAGACGAATTCATAATTCGCTATTTGCGTCTGGATCCAGACGCTGAACGTTCTTCAGAGAGCCAATGAGCCGCAGTGTCATTTATGCAGATGGCAAGTAATCGAATTGTGCCTTGGCATTAGTGCAGATAAACGTTATTCCCAGCCACCCACATCTTCAAATAGTGGTCAGTCAGTATGGAAATCGAATTATAGAGGAAGCAGGCTGGAGCCAGCGTATGGATTTATTATGGGGCTTAGAGCTGGAAATAAGTATCGAATGATCATTAAACGAAATGCTTGGAAGGGGACAGATGGTGGCCAATGGATGAGCACGGCTTTATTAATTCAATAAGAAGATGGCGAAACAGCACTCTGGGTAACTGCTAGGGGAAGTTTTCCCCTTCGGTAATTATCATGGAAATTTGAGTTGCACAGACGCTGATTATACCGCGGTATATACAGTACATACATGTATATCTGTGCGGCGATACATGTACATGGCAATTTGATCTGGTATATAAGCTTATAGACGGACATTTCCAAGGCTAATTTGAACCTAATAAAACAACTTCATGCACTAACAGTTCCATCATTAAATTAGATTCCGCGAATGAATGGCTCGCATTTGTAATTTCTGGCAGCGCCGTATCGGGTTTCAGGAATATCCTACATGAGCTCCTTCTATGCCTCGTATTTATTCTGACATTTGAATTGTGCTCTTCTCATGTGGCAATTAACAATACTGACATTTGGCAGTTATTTTCTGCCCAATTTAAGATTGGCTTCCCATGCTATAAATATATTGGCTACTACGGTATATTCCTTGCTCCAGTTATACACACAATACCGGTATGTATATTTAAAGAATGACACCTCTGCTGGGAAAATAAATTTACTTTGAAAAGTCAGGGAAATTCAATAAGGAAATTCAACATTTCTTAACATCTCAACTTCCCTTACTTTTAAAGGTTTTAATGCAAATTTACCTGATCACTCTGACCAATGAAAATATAAACTAAAACCTATGGCAATGTAAGAAATGCTGTGTTGTGTTTTTAGCAATACGTTTTACATAGCCGATTATTGGTTAACGCAATAAATTTAAAAAAACCGTTAATATAATTGTACAGATTACTTATGAAAATGTATTCAATCTCCTGCTTAAATACTGTATAAATAGCAAAGTTGCATTCCTTACGTTGGTATAGGTTATATTTTCACATTTTCAGTGGTAAGGGAAATCTGCATCAAAACTTGGAAAAGTCAGAGAAGTTGAAAATTTCATCTTTGGGGGAACCCTGAATTAATTTCGCCCCTTTAAAATCAATTTTTTAGATATGATTCCCCACATTAATTCTGCAGCTTTATCGTGATAATGCACTCAAAGAGGTCCTATCTTTTTAATGCAACGTGTAATTGTGCCTTGATTTAATGGATACGGTATCATATACCTAAGGTGTTTGTGATTATAATAAAATTCTTCCCTTCTGCATGTTTCACGCCCGTTCCAGTCATATTTTTTAACTCTTAAGCGTTTTGCTATAGTTTAGCAGGGGTGGTTTTATTTCTTACACGAACATGCAAAAGGTTGAGAGGTGTTACGAGCGCTAGTAAATCATTTCAGATTTATTCCTAGAAAATATTAAAATTTTGGTGAGGCTGGGCTTGCAAGCGAGCATCGATCGTTCTTAAATGGGGTTATTCACCGCTATTGAACACAATTCTATCGTGGTCACTATTGTGTTACAAAGGACACAGTGTAATGTATAATTATTGTGTGGAGCAAAATGCACGCTCCCTCATAAGTTTAGTTGGGTTTGCATTTGCTACATTATGTAAATACTAAAGCGTTGGGATATTCTTTATTATCATCATGATACAGTACAATATGCAGCACGTATATTAAGTATAATATGTCCAATTTATTACTACATTCTTGAAATTTACAGAGTCAAATAATTAATATTAACTTGACTTTTCCACATCCATTCACGTGATTTTCTCCACAATGGACCCCTGCCATTTCTTTCAACAGAAAATGAAGAAAATTTATGATAATTGTTGGACAGCAAACATATCCTGGAAAACCACTCGGGCCACACCTAACACTAATGTTCAGTTTAATTTATAGCAGCTACTTGTTTATTGTGTTGGTTTCACATTTTTTCGTGCCCTGTCAAATTCTGGGCTGTTGTACTCATTTGTCAACTGTCCGCTGGACAGCACGGTTGGTACAATCATACAAATGCTTCATCCAATTAACACGCACCCCTCATTCTGAATAGTTTTTGTCCACATTTTCCCCAGCATGAGTCCATCTAAAGTTTCGATCATTAATCCAAGTAGTGTGGACGTGAAGCATCGGAAAACGTAACATATAGAAAATATAAGAATAGCACGGAAATAGTATCTGTAGTACGTATCAGGTTAAGAGTGCCCAATTTCACTCTGCCCTCTAGTAGACGTTTATCAACCTGATCATGTATTTAACCTAGAAATGCATTAATTCACCTACTTTTGCAACTGTAATTTTAAATTCTGCACTTAAATTTGTGATTTTATAGCAGCTATGATATGTTATTTTCTAGGTATTTTTTTTAAATAATGGGGAATTTAAAATAGTCAATAGTTACACATACTTGTAATAAGGCTATTTCATAATATGAAGAATCCAAGGCAATTTTTAGAGGTACTATATTATTATGCAGCTTTAGACAGAGGGCAGGGTGAAATTGAGCACTCTTAACCTGATACGTACTATTGTAGCTTTCCAAGTAAATATAACTCCTCAAACCCTTTTTAACTCAAAATATGGAGTTGCATGGTTTACATGGAATGAATTTGATTTATAGAATTGGCTTTGAACAGCGGGGCTTAATTTCCAAAATTTCCTCTTCCTCAGATTTATGGACGATAATCTTAACAACGCCAAGTCGTTATAGCACATTTTTGCTGCGGGAGTATTACTTATGAAATCAGTTTTGATTTCGGTTTGGATTTTATCGCTCTTTATAATGCACACAGCTATGTTAATCCTAAGAAGCTATGTGCGTTACTGAGCTTGGCATATGCACGTTTGCCAGGGAAATCAATTTTCATTTGGATAAAGTGCCTACCAGCAGATATGACAGAGTTTTATGTGCCATTTATATTTCAGAAACATACGCCCATTCTCAAGGAATATGTTGCACTGATAGCGATTTCACGTCAAGTGAGATGAGTTATGGGAAATTCATTTCTGCTTAATGCTTAAATTATGAATGCATGTCCCATTAATTATCGTCCCACGGTGGTGACGCTTAAGAAAAATCCACCAATGTGGGATGGGGCGACTGTATCACTGCTTTAGAAAGATTCAAAGATGAACGAACGTAAATGTTTCGAAATAGTTCATAGCCCTTGCATATGCCATCGTAGATTGCTTTCCGATAATGCAAAACTTCAAGGTAGCTTCTTTAATAAGTTACATTGACGAAGAATCGTGGGTTGTACTACAGATTAAACCTACTCAAATTAAGTACATAATATATTTCAACCTCACTTGTCAATTATACAAGAATGACAACTGTTCTAGCTGTTTCAATTTATCGTTTTCGTCTTCTTTTATGCTTAAGCTATCCTCTTTATGTTTATGTGTGTTTATATTTTTATGTTGGAATTAACCTAACAATGTGATTTCTAATTTAGCTGCCCCTAACCGCCAAGCAATCACTGCCAGCCTACGGGCCGTTAGGAGAAACTTATTTTCTCATATCATCTCTTTCAAAGTTGGGCTTAATCTGTTGTACAGCTGAATCATTGTTCTACAAAAATATACGATAGTTGTGTAATTGAGCCATTGATTAGTATATTTTCTTGCATGGTCGGTCAAATCGTAATCTTTGAAAGTCAATAAATGTTATTGATGAAGTCAGGGTCGATGATTGTGTAAAAAAATTCTAAGATTCCCACAACTCGTTCATGAGCAAAGACCATGCAATTTGCGCTCTGGTATATAAATTATAGAAGAACGAAGGCTGACTATTGATTTTCTTTCTGAAAGATATTTCATGCACTAAATTTCACCTTTGGCATCGTTCTTACTATGTTTTAACCGAGAAAAATGATGCCAAAGGCTAAACATTTTTCTGGATAAAGAATGATCCTAGAGCGATTTTATTCCAGAAAATAAATGCCATTGGCCAATTTTTCTTTTGCAAAAACATTTGATCGACAGTTCTATTGATGATAAGAAAGTATAGATTTTATAAAGTGTTTTTGCGCATTTATTCGAGCCTGAATTTGCTGTCGTAATTCATGGCTAATTTTAAAATTTTGCATGACTCTAATTGCCAATTTCGAGAGTCGTTGCAGAAAACCAGTTATGCATGTAGGCAGTTTCAATTTTCTGGTTTGTCTACAATGCTACTAAATTTTTTCTACAAATTGAGGCAGTGAATCTGACTCCTGTTGCTCTCACCCCTTTTGCTTCATGTTTGCAATATTATGTTTTTATAGCCGCAGATTCTGCATTATCATAATGTAACAGTAGTGCTCGCCGAGGTTCCCTTTATTGGCAATTTATGCAAAATACTTGAAATTAGAATGGGGTAGGCTGAATTTTGATGAAAAATCGGCACCAGGCACAGCGCCTGAGCAAGTTATCTCGTCTTTTTTTATACTATAGTAGGAAGTATAAAAAGTGGCGAAATTTGTAGGCCTAGACCTTTACGACATTTTACTGAGTGCTTCTCACCACTGAGCCACTGTGCTCTGTAAATAATCTACCATAATCTTCCACGATAAATGTATACGTGCCTCATAACCAAGATCGTAAGTTGTGAAGAGGATGGCGTTTTGATGACAAGGCCTATGGGTAGGCTTTAATTAATAATTATCGTTTGTCTCATTTTAAATGGATTTGTGTCTGACTGCTAAAAATGTTGGTCGACAAATGCCTGGGTGAACCCTGTGTAGGCAGTAATGCTATTCGTGGCTTGTGTGGAATAAGAATGTCAAAAATCAAACTGTTTTGCTTTAATGAATCTTATTTGGCATGACTGGCAAAACTGGTAAGAATTAAAATAGACCTTAAATTGCACCCAAGAGGTTAGATATTCAAAGTGAAAGGGAGCTTAAAAATTAGTAAGAAATATTTTGACGTATGCATTGCATTTCACCTTTTCATTTTCCATTCCTTTTCAGTTCTCGACTTCTTTGTGTGTGAATTAATACTACATAATCTGCACACACAAAAACCCTAATATGGTAATTCACTTGCTGACTGCTGGGTACTGAGTTGAATTAAATTGAACAGAGAAGATGCTTTCGTTTAGAAAATTCTTTGAAAAGGGAAGTTTACTGTGAAAGCCTGTAAAATTAAACGGATTCAGTATATTCCCTGCTCCAAATGTGCACTTTACATATATATTTCAATATTAGTTGTCTAGTATGCAAGAACCTGCCCTAAATGCGTATAACCTGACAATTTAATTTATGATTTACTAGCCCCTAACCACCTGGCAATAATGAAACTGCTAGCCTTTTCTATGTTAGGAGAAGCTTACTTTTTTAACATGGTGGACTAGATTCTATGATGGAGTGTGGTCTATACCGAAATACATCCAATTAAACATAAATTAACCAAAATAATTGTGGCCTTTATGTTCTGTAAATATTTGATATTTTGTTCTAAAAAATAATGCATTTTGATATGCAAAATCTGCTGGAATTCTGAAATGTTGAAAATATTGATGTAGTTTTGTTTATGAAGCAATTGAGGCTGCATATTTTTTCTTTACTCCTCATAAATAATTTGGTTGCTTTATTTATTACTAAACTTTTATGAAATAAGCTTATAAGAATTTCAGCAGGTTTGTGATTCCATACAGAGCCTTCCAGAAAAGTAACTTAAAGTAAGCAGCAAATGCATACTCTATTACTCTTTCAATTCACTTCTTATGTAGGAGTTCTCAACTATAAGCCACTAAATGTATTAACAAATGGGATGAAATCAATATTACGTTCGACATTCGATAAGTTTGTAAGCTTCATTTTTTAACATTGATACGTTTTTCACAGAATTTAAGTCTTCTAGAAGCTTGAACAACTTGAGTGTCTGACTGTGCACCATCATCACTTTCTTGGGGAAAGATAGGCTAAATGAAAAGAGCACCTAGAAAGACCCTATGCCCTATTGTTCACCCCGAGTATTGAAAAGTCGATTTTACTTTCACAGGCTTCGAGATATCACAATTTTACTCAGTAGTTCGAGCCACAAATGGGGTCGATATTTCAGTTTTAATTCGTGCGTTTTCAAAATGTTATTTCTGCTTAGTCTTGAAATATGTATGAAACATTTCAGATATTACTTTATTGATTTTCAGTAAAACCATATCAGGACAACTGTATTTTATATCAACTGTTTTTATGTTAGCAATTTTTTATCTCAGTTTTCTCCATGTATACAAATTTTATAATTTGATTTACGAAGTGCTAAATGTTCCATTTAAATAATTCAGAACGTTCCAATATGGTTGTATTTGTCAATTTCCCATATACTGTATACGACAGCAGGCAATTATACAACGGACAAGCTCAATACAGTAACCATCTACCTCTAATTTTTGGGAAATCGTAATTTGTCGGATTGAATCTTGACTTTTGTCTATGAGCCAAATTAAGCCTACTAAATGTTATCAGTTGTTGTATAGCATATTGATTTTCCCACTTTCGTGGGAAAAAAAATGTTTTCAATGAAAAGAGCAGCAAGAAAGACACTATGCTCCCATTTATTGCGGATTTGTATTATGTGAGGCATAAGTCCCTACCAACATTCCGCCTGCTTGATACATCGCATTTTTCCCATGATGAATGACCTTTTTTGGAATGGCCAATCGAGCATGCAATTGGTGTTATAAAATGAATCCAACGAAATCATTTGGATGACTGATTTTTTTCAAGCCTCGAAACTTTAGCTTTCGTTATTTGGCGAAATCGTGACAAGCTTCTAAATACCGTACGTAACCGTCAAAGATTCAACTTGTTTTCAAAGATGACTTCATTATTATTATACATAATTTAGTTTCACTAACTTATTAATTATTGATGGCGGTCTAGGCTTACGCAAAATTTGTCACTTATTAATAATTTGTGTCTTAAAGATAAATTGGTTTCTACAAATACATGTATAGCAACTTGGCCTTACAAAGGGCGGGCATGCAAACTCTGTTAGACTCATTTAATCCATAACATTTGAGAAAAATTCAGGTAATTTCATTCGCATTACTTTTTTTCTTTCCTTCATTAGCATTTAAGTAGCATATTGCGTTTGATAAGCGTAATTATGCAGCTGATTTATCTCGAAATAGTGCTAAAGTAATGTGTTATTAAGCACGTTGATCCCCCGCATGCTTTTTTTTTGCAATTTGTAACTTTATCCCGTCAGCTAATTCTGTTTTATCAAATCTTGAGCGCATTAAGTTCGTTAGTCGTTGCCAGGACGTATGCGTGTATATGTTGGTTGTGCATCCCTCCTACCAAGCATGTTTTTCTCTTCATTAAGTTGCACCTCATATGGCCACATTTGTCTGGTTTTATTTGCCTTGATATTTATGACACCTGCACAAATTTTACCACTTAATTGGGTCACAGAAGTGTTAATCTTTATGGCAGAAATTAATGCAACTAACCCCTAAGTTTTTATGAGAATGATGCTCATTTTGCACCGGAATACTATTCGTTTCTTGAGCTACCTCTGCTTTTGCATGCACATTACATGCATGGAATGTTATTAAATCAATGTAGCATGTTATTTACTTTGCGGTGCGCGGTATTGGAGACTGTTTATAAACTGGAAGAATCTCATTTAAAATGTTGCATGAAGCACATGGCATATTACTTTATTAGGTTGGAATACAATTTTTTTATTTACATAGTGTGTTCTTAGTGAGGGAGTGAGGCAATTTTTCCGTCACAGGAACACCGTCGTTAAGGAATGCCACGAGTTCCACATTTTTTATGTTAAAAGAGTGCTAAAAGAATTATCCAGAGAAATAACCCCATTCCTCACAGAATTATTTCAACAGCCACTTGACTCTGGAACAGTACCAAGGGAGTGGAAGGACGCATGTATCTGCCCAATCTTTAAATCTGGTTGTGATTCGGATCCAGCAAATTATCGCCCTGTATCTCTTACTTCTGTAATTTGCAAAGTCCTAGAGCACATCATTTATACTAA
>JAQGAF010003872.1:0-15977 GCA_034687865.1 Kryphioiulus occultus
TATTGGCAACACTGCGTGACGTCAAACCGAACGAGTTTGAAGCCTCATCCCTTGTACCAGGAACGAGGGATGTTTATCCCTCGTTATGATCGAGTTTCACCCATCCTGACAGAGTACATCTCGATGACATCTGATGAGTAATCTCGTTTGAAACGTCCTGTCTGAACGAGGTTCTAGCCTGAAATCGTTAATTCCTGATATTGAACTTTTTTTCTTTCCTGACCCACTCTTCACTCTCATCTCAAACTATTGAGAGGCAGCCACTAGAGTGGACATACAAACCGTACGGTAACTTTCACTCTCGACTCTCAAATGGACCCCTAGGCTAAAAACATCCATTCCTGACCTTGACATTTTTCTTTCTTGACCCTTGAGGAGGTTTAATTGCCCTTCAGGCCTGCTTATCTTTATCTTTCTCGCTGTTTTTGACGTTTGTACAGGCCTGCATTTCGCCCTGGCTTTTTTTTCGAGAAGAATCAGCCTTAAATTGGACGCGTAACACGGCGGATCAAATGGATTTGGGCGCGTCACTTGTCTGAAACACTAAAACAAAACAGATGCAATTGCATTTGAGTTGCCTCCGCTCTATAACAGAGACACAGATTCGAAGCGTTGTCCCATTTTCCGAAAATCGTTCAATTTAAATTCGAAAAACGACTCATGTTGCGAAAATGGATCTACCTTACGAATTTAGGCCTAAATTTCCAGAGATCAACGTTCAGGGTCAGATATCCACGCATCTCGCTGGGCATAACTAAATTGCGTTTGAAAAACGTCAAAAACACACTTTAAACTCGTCGTTTTTCGAGCTGCTTACATGTATATGAAAATTACCTGCTAATGGTCGTTTTAATTGAAATACAGCTGTAAAGTTGGTATTTTATGACATCTTGAAAAACTAAAATTGTGACTACTGAGTTTTTTCGCATTCTAGAACGTCTTCCTATTCTAGAATCTCACGTTCCACGGTTGCCATGGTTGCACGTGAAACGCCACCACCACGAGCACCGGCACGTGACTCCTTTCGACCAATCAACGCTCGCACGTGACGAGCGGCAAATTCAAAATATTTACAAACGCAGCCATGGCTATTAGTATAAAACAATTTTTGCAAAGGATAAATTTGTTAACGATTAAAAAAAAAATTGTATTGATCTGAAGACAGAAAACGCAAAAAATGCGTGCGTATTTTGAAAAAAAAAAGTGCTGAGAAACGAAAATCCAAGACAACTTTGCGGAAAAAAAATTAAATGCGGACTTTAATATCCCCTAATGGAAATGTAAGAAGATAATGGAAATGCAATAAAATTATTTTTTAAAAATGATTTTTTGCATGTTTTAAATTTATGAGCTTTTCACTTGGTTTGGAATTATCTGCACGTACGAGCAGGTAGAAACATTCATTACTTTTTTTGCTTCTACCAAAACAAAATTAATCTTTCATACAAATTGTCAAATTTCCTTACAATTATTTTTAATTTTTTTTTAACGATTTGTCGATTCATTTTTCTCAAACATTTTCCAAATATTAGGAAATATTTTAGATAATCTATGTTCGATAAGGAAACCTAAGGGACGTACCATATGACTTAAAGTGCGCATGCTCTGAAGGAAATCCAATTAAAATTATCCATGTAATTCCAAAACCGTTTTTCCAGAATGGTGAGAATTTCGGGGAGGAAATTGTTGCAAATCCGCAAAAAACAAATTTAAGAACAAGAAAATATCTCACAGTTTGAAATGTTTTGAGAAAAAAATGAAACGACAAATCGTAACAAAATAAAAAATAATTGGAAGAAAATTTGACAATTTGTATGGAATGTTAATATCGTTTTGGTAGAAGCAAAAAACACGTCCGAAGAGTTTTTCAAAACATTAAGGAATCACATCCCGAACGTATTTTCTGAAAATTTCTAAAAACAGAACGATAAACGTGAAAAATATTTTCAAAGGAACTTAGAAATTAAATGTGACAAAAAATTTTATATTGTAATGTTGACGCAAATTTGCATAAGAGAATAATTTTGTTTGGTATAAACGATAAAACGTTTTGAGTTTTTAAAAGCACCAAGAAATGACATCCTGAACGTATTTTCTGAAAATTTCTAAAAAACAGAACGATAAATGTTGTGAAAAAAACATTTTAAACGAAAAAATTGTATAATATTGTAATGTTGACGAAAATTTGCATAAGAATTTGCATAATGAATCACATCCTGAATATAAATGTGAAACATACTTTAAACGAAATTTAGAAATTAAATGTGACAACAAATTGTATAATATTGGAATCTTGACGAAAATTTTCATCTGAGATTAAGTTTCATAAAAGATAAAATTAAATGTAAAATATAAAACATTAAAATATTAAAATACAGAGACCGATAAATGTTGCGAAACATATTTTAAAGGAACCTTTGAAATTAAATGTGACAACAAATTGTTTAATATTGTAATGTTGACGAACATTTGCATAAGGGATTAATTTTGTTTGGTATAAACAATAAAACGTTTTGGGAGTTTTTGAGAACACTCCGAAAATTTTCTTAAAACACAGAAAACGATAAATGTGAATAATACTTGAAAGGAAACTTAGAAATTAAATGTGACCAACTGTATACAGTAATCTTGATATTTTGGCGAATTCACACACTTTTATTATAGTTTTATCGTCCGTGTACTAAACTCAGTCCAAAGTCAAGATGGGGCAATTTTCATAAATCAAGAGCATTTTGTGCTTAGGCACGCACCATAAACTATTCACACTTTTTGGAATAAATTTTTCAAAAATAATTCTCATCCGTTCATGGAATCTGTGAAAAAAAAAAGTATGGACCTGGTTCTTCCCTGTACGTGCTGTATTGATTTTCTCGTTTTATGTGCCGTAATAACCTTGATATATTGACTGGAAATGTGCTTAAGTCATAGAAAAAAAAATTGATGTTTTGCGTGTTTGCATCTAGTTAGGCTCCTAAGAAACGAGCAAGCATCGTACAGTATTTCACGATAGTTAATCCAGGGGGCGCTGGGTGACCTAATATAACTGAGATTTGAAATTCTAATTGAATAAAATCAAAACATTTTGTTCATTGTATCGAATTACAGTACTTTCATGTTTATTTATCGATCAATAGCTGTATAATTTTGATCAGGTGTGGATTTCATGATATACTGCGTTTACATGCTTACTTAAACCAAGAATCTTAGTTTATGCCATACATCAAGCAAAATGCGTTACCTACTTTAACTTGATTTGAAAAACTTGATTAGAGAAACTACAAGGGTGTGGTTTGATTCAAGACACTCAAACCAAGTAACTTGATCCAAGTCTTTAAATGTTATTTAAGCACCTGATTGTGATTTGAATAACATAATTTGGGAAATTAAAAGGAGTTGGTTTGTTTCAAGAAATTAAAGTCAACTTACATAAAGACAGCTTAAACCGAGTCACTCGTTTCATCTTAAATCGCCTTAAGGCGTTTGCATTATGTGTGCTACTTAAACGAATGATGTCAGCAGTACACGCCGGTTTAAAGTCAGTTTAAATCAAGTCACGCGACTGAAGTTAAGTCGGTTTAAGGTGTTTACATGATGTGTGCTACTTGGATGAATGATGTAAGCAGCACATGTTGGTTTAAGCTGTCTTTATGTACACATGACTTGGTATTAGCTGACTTCACGTGAGTTACTTTACGAGTGATTATGTTACCACGCAGAAATTAAAGTTAATTTACATAAGATCAGCTTAAATCGAGTCAGTCGTCTCAAGTTAAGTCGGTTTAAGGCGATTACATGACGCATGTTGCTTAGACGAATGATGTAAATTCGTCTTTAAGCAAGTTATTTTACGATTGACTATGTTTGCATGCAGAAATAAAAGTTAACTTACATAAAATTAGCTTATATCGATTCACTCGTCTCAAGTTAAGTCGGTTTAAGGTGCTTACAAAACACGTGTTACTTAGATGAATGATGCAAGTAGCACATGCCGGTTTAAGCTGGCTTTATGTAAGTTACTTTACAATTGAGTATATTTACACGCAGAAATTAAGTTAACTTACATAGTCAGCTTGAATCAAGTCACTCGTCTCAAGTTAAGTCGGTTTAAGGTGTTTACATGACGTGCTATTTAGATGAATGATGCAAGTAGCACACGTCGGTTTAAGCTGTCTTTAAGTTACTTTACGATTGACTATGTTTACATGCAGAAATTTAAGTCAACTTAAACCGAGTCACTCGTCTGAAGTTAACTCATCTCAAATTAAGTCGCCTCAAGGCGTTGACACGACGCCTACTCGTCGTTGCAAGCTAACTTTCTGTAAGTTAACTGAAATTTCTGCATGTAAACAGTGTTTGATCCTCATTTTATGACGAAATCACCAGTGTGAGGGGCGACCCCTAGTGTCAAAATCGTCAACGTCAATGCACTTTCTTCACAAAATCCAATATCTTTTGTTGTAAAATTATAGTAATAAGATTCCTAAAGAGCCTAAACGATAAGTGAATTTTGACGACGCGCAGTTAAGTGACATTTCAAACCATTTAAAAAAAAGCAGATCACAGTAATTCAAGATGGCGTCGCTTCATTTTCAGGTGTTTTGGATTTCGTTACCTTTTCTCATAAATCCAAATAGGGGGACTGTTGCTAGGCAGCCATTGATCTGTCCATGGGATGGATGAATAAATATCACATTCCCTATTGTTAAATCTCGAGTCTGCTAAACTGCAATCTAACGATAAGGCCTGTTGGCTGCCAGCATTGCGTGCATGCTCATAGACCACAATTCAAAAGAAGATATTGGATGGAAAACGACAAAGGAATTTTACTGTGTTTTGGGGAGCGTTCAAATTCATTAAAAAAAAATTAAAAATGAAGAGCACAGTGTTTGGGGTGACATTTAGGAAAACACTGCAGATAAGTGGGAGTAGAACTCGTCTAAAGTAATATCCCCTCTAAACAAATACCGTCTAAAGTAATATCCTATGTAAACAAATACTGACTAAGGTAATAAGGACTTCATATCATGTGTGACTATTCAGTGTTTTAAGAAACTGTCAAAACAATTACTGTCTAAAGTAATAACACCTCTCAGCAAATACCATCTAAAGTAATATCCAAAATAAAATAAACAACTACCGTCTGAAGTACAGTAATATCCTCTCCAAACGAATACTGTCTAAAGTCACATCCTCTCTAATCAAATACCGTCTAAAATAAGTGAATTTTCAGTGTTTTAACAACCTGTTAAGAATTCGGTGAAATATACTGTCTAAAGTAATATCCACTCGCCACAAATGCCATCTGAAGCAGAATCCCATCTAAACAAATACAGCCTAAAGTAATATCCTCTCTAAACAAATACTGTATAGTGTAATATCCTGAATAAACAACTATCGTCTAAAGTAATATCCTCTCTAATCAATATTGTGAAACAAAGCCCTTATCAAGTGTTTGCTTTCTGGGTAAGAACCTGTCAAAACAAATACTGTCTGAAGTAATAGCCTCACTCAACAAATACTGTCTAAGGTAATATCCTAAACAAACAATACCGCCTAAAGTAACATCCTCTCTAACAAAACACTGCGTAAAGTAATATTTTAAATAAACAAATACCGTCTAAAGTAAGACCTCTCGAATCTAATAAACCTCCATAACCTGATATTTAGTAATTTTTGCCCTGGTTTTTATTGGCCCCACAACTTTCGCTGCCGCCAATCTGTCCAAACTAATAACCTCTCTAAAATAATATTCATCACCAGTTCCGAGGATATTATTTTAGACAGGATCTATTGTCCATGCCCTATCTACAGGGATCAACCCGAAGAGCTAATTTCATTTTGAAAACAAAAAACACTAAAGTAAATCCCACGACACCAAACGTTGCAACGCGCATCGTTAGTATTCGTATCACCCCAGATGGCGCTGCGTTCGCGATATTAAGTTCCCTTCGAATGACTTTATTAACGTTCCGATCAACTTATTAATAATTAAATCCCTGGCGGTAAGATTCTCGCCGTGTTAATTGGATGCCAGATTCGTCTAATTTCACAGTTGAGACAAAAATAACGATTATTGGCTAGGAATTAATGTTGCTTCTGGTCGATAAGTAGTGCTTTAATTGGACAGTTTCACGAAGGCTGATGAATGGATTAGGCTTAAGGACGGAGCAAAAATCGATGGGAAACGAGAAACCGGAAGGGCAGCTCTGACGACTCAAAGATCGGGGGATAAAAGAAACATTAATCGGTCATTAATCGAACGATCAACATCGTTGTATAAATTGGGGAAAAAGGAGAGCACTATCCAATATACTGTAGCAGCACTTCAACAACTACTTTCTGTTAACATTGGAACGTTGAAAACATGAAAGTGTTTAAATCTACTTGATACATTAAAATCACCATCAAAATGCACACTTGAGTGCAAAAAATCGACTCACCTGAAAGAATCAAGTAAAATCAAGTAAAAATGTGTTTTTCTCAGAAACCAAATGTCGGATTTAAAATCGGAAAAATGTGTTTCGTGGACAATTTATTCTTTTTTATAATTCGCCTAGTGTGAAAAGAATATCTCCTGAGTTTCTCCGGAGAATAGCGTACAACATGTGCGGCTACTTCTGGTGTAGCAGTCATTTTATCGAGAGATCATTAATTAACAACATGTCTGGATGTGTGTTCATTAAGCTCTGATAATCAAATTGCATTCAGAAACACTTTCATAGCCACAGGGATACAAGAATGCGTATGTCATAAATAATGCAAATTTGGGTTGCTCTAATTTCGACATTTTGCGCTTCAAATATGCGTAAGGAATTGTATGAAATTAGGCCAATTATAAAGAGGAATAAATTGTCTACAAATCACATTTTTACGATTTTAAATCGGACATTTGGTTTCTGAGAAAAACATTTTTACTCGATTCATGCAGGTTAGTCGATTTTTTTGCACGCGAGTGAACATGTACAGTACATGTATATCAATTGAAGTTAATTTGAAATCAAGCATGTTGAAAATGTGCCTATACAAAACTCCATCAATCTTTTCATCTAAATTCGATAAAAATTTCGTTCCAGTATTACTGTATGTCTTAGCGAAATGATGTCAGGTAATTTTTGTACATATACATGTAGTTGGGTTAACAGCCAACAATTTCTCGTACGAAATTTGTTGTTGAACATGTGTTTTTCAGGGTAATTAGGGCACGATATGTTTGCATTGGACAAATTAAAATTCGTAGCAAATGCTGAGGAAAATGAACTTACTTCTGTAGCAACGTGCAGTTCCATTGCTGTTTAATTTCATTTCGTAGTTTTCCAGACATCGACACAGGCTTCCCACACAATGGGAATTTTCATCCAGAAATTCGCACTGGTCATCGTTCACGCAAGAATGGTTCAAGGCGACAGCTGAAACACAAATTCAAATTAGTTTAGAAAACACCAAAAGGTCATCGATTAAACACAAGCTTCACTCAAAGTTTACACTCGTAAGTTGACCACACGTGACCCAAATAGCGTTTCATAAATTGGCCTAAAGAGGGTTATTGAGGTCAATGATATCAAGAATAATACTTCTCATTTTAAATGAAATTTCCAAATTCCTCAAAAGTTAAAGCAATAAATGTTACGATAATTTGAAATAAAATACTTCGTTGCTTATTTTTCGGTTTCGTTTGCATCGAATTTAGTTTGTGGGAAATGTTTTCAAATAAAATGAAATTTAAATTAAATTTCCAAATTCCTCAAAAGTTAAAGCAATTAATGTTACGATATTTTTTAATAAAATACTTCGTTGCTTATTTTTCGGTTTCGTTTGCTACGAATTTAGTTTGTGGGAAATGTTTCCAAATAAAATTAAATTTAAATTAAATTTTCAAATAACTCAAAAGTTAAATCAATAAATATTACCATAATTTGAAATAAAATACTTCGGTTACTAATTTTTCGGTTTCGTTTGTTTCGAATTTAGTTTGTGGGAAATGTTTTCAAATAAAATTAAATTTAAATTAAATTTTCAAATTACTCAAAAGTTAAATCAATAAATATTACGATAATTTTAAATAAAATACTTCGGTTACAAATTTTTCGGCTTCGTTTGCTTCGAATTTAGTTTGTGGGAAATGTTTTCAAATAAAATGAAATTTAAATTAAATTTCCAAATTACTCAAAAGTTAAAAACAATGAATATTACGATAATTTTTAATAAAATACTTCGTTGTTTATTTTTCGGTTTCGTTTGCTTCGAATTTAGTTTGTGGGAAATGTTTCCAAATAAAATTAAATTTAAATTAAATTTACAAATTCCTCAAAAGTTAAAGCAATAAATGTTACGATAATTTTTAATAAAATACTTCGTTGCTTATTTTTCGTTTCGTTTGCTTCGAATATTGTTTGTGGGAAATTTTTTTAAATCAAATAAAAATTACTGCATTTAATAGGAGCAATTTACTAAATTTGATACTGCTGATAAATGGTCGATTTAATAAATTCTGTGTAATTTCAACAGAAAGCAACAACATTCAAGGTTGATAAAAATTCAGTGATTCAATGTCTGCGTTCAATTCAACATCAGACATGCAAGGTCGTTCATTAAAATTAGCCGACATTTTATGTTAATTATCCGCAATTTACCGATGTGCATTACGCTTAAATTAACCTTCCCATTCCCCTATAAATTAATGAATAAAGACCATTTATTCGTCCTCCCCTCCCCCCTTTCTATTACAGAAAATTTCAAACTAAAATCAATTCCAGACCTCTGTAAATTATGGGCAAATTATCCTTAATAATTTCGTGAAATTGCTCACGTACTTGTATTGCTATTTGTGAAATCACAAAACACGAAAAATAAAATCAGAGAAATTCTCACTAAGTTCACTGAATCGATCCTTGACAGACTGATTTCTTAAAATGATTAATCAGCTACTGTAATAACTAATTTAATAATATAAATAAATACAATAAATTCTATATAATAAATTGAATTAAAATAAAATGACAGGTCACTAAGGTTATACTTTTAAGGCTTATTTAAGGTTATAATTTGTTCTTGTTAACAATTGCAAGTACATGTACTGTACATGCAAAATTCACGTCCAATACAAGCACGTGTACACTGCACATATCAAATTCAAATTAAATTAAATTATTAAATTTAAATAATATAAAATAACTGGTCGCTATAGCAAATGCACATTTTATGGTTATATTTTGTTCTTGTTAACAATTGCAAGTACATGTTCACCGTACATACCAAATTCATATTCAGTACATGCACTTGTACAAGTTACCAACACGAAAATTTACTTTAAATTTGATGAAATATCATTACAATTATGACTATAAAGTATTTATAAAACCAAAGTATTGAAAGGTCTAATAATACAATCTTTCAATGCAGACATCTAAAGTAATATCAGTTCTAAAACAAATACCGTCTAAAGTAATATCCTGTCGAAAGCAATATTCTGTATAAACAAACACTGTCTAAGGTAATACGTTCCTCATATTGTGAAAAAAGGTATTATCAATTCTGACTATTCAGTGTTTTAAGAAACTTTCAAAACAACTACTGTCTAAAGTAATAGCCTGACCATCAAGTATTTACAAAGCAAGTAATGATAACAATGCAGTCCTTCAATTGTGGATGAATTCAAAATATATTTAAAAACAGACAAGTTCCAATTAAACAAGTAAATTTTGCGACCTTTTCCGAAAAAAATCTTTAAATTCCAAATAAATATTAATAATTAAATTAAATTAGATATTAAATAAACTCTGTAAATTAGTCTGAACGTTGCTAATTTTCAAGAATGAGTTACTGACAGGCAGCAAATTTGGAGAATGAATATTTATGTGTTTGCAAAACATATTTAAAAAATTATTTAAACAATATTTAAACAATTATTTAAGCAATATTTATATAATTATTTTTAATATTAAAAATGACTATGTTCAATCAAACAAAGTAAACTTGGCGGCATTTTCGGAAAAAAAGCCTTTTAATTCCAAATAAATAATAATAATAAAATTAAATTAGATATTAACTAAACTTTGTATCGTTAAAATAGCCGTAATTTGTAAAATAGTAACGATGTTAATTTTCAAGAATGAATTATGGACAGGCAGAAAATTTGGAAAATAGATATTCATATGTTTGCAAAACATGTTGAAAAAACATTAAAAAAAACGACAATTTTCAATCAAACAAGCAAATTTAGCGGCATTTTCCGAAAAAAAGGATTTTAATTCCAAATAAATAATAATAATAAAATGAAATTAGATATTAACTAAACTTTGTATTTTTAAAATACGGGTAATTTGTAAAATAGTAACGATGTTAATTTTCAAGAATGAATTATGGACAGGCAGAAAATTTGGATAATGGATAAGTATATGTTTGCAAAACATGTTTAAACAATTATTTAAACAATATTAAAGCAATTATTTTAAATATTAAAAAAACGACAATTTTCAATCAAACAAGCAAATTTAGCGGCATTTTCCGAAAAAAAGCCTTATAATTCCAAATCAATAATAATAATTAGACGAAATTAACTAAACTTTGTATTTTTATAAAAATAAAAAGTCGTAATTTGTAAAATTGTCTGAACGTTGCCAAATTTCAGGAATAACTTTCAGACATGCACAAAATTCGGATAATGAATATTCACGTGTTTGCAAAACAGCAAATTGCGTCTGCAATAAAACTGATTTCCACAAATTGCAACCCCTCTGAAATCCAGCATGTTCTTGAAAATCCGCAATTTTCACGCATGCGCATAAATGATTCATCGCTTCGTGGAATATCGTGTTTAATATTAAAAAGATCCTACACGTTTAAATCATGACTGGCTATTTAAATCCCAGAAGGCAAAAAAAACTGCATTGAATAATTCAACGAAGATATCAATCAAATTCAGGGGGTGAGATATTTCCTACCAAAAAGCACACATTCATCATTTGTCTGTACAGTAAATCGGAAAAAAAAATCCTGGAAACCAATATAAGTCTTATCTTAAAAAGTAACAGAGAAGTCAACTATTAAAATATTTACACTATTTTCAGCCTGCAAATAATTACGGGATTTTCACGATAATAAATCATTACAAATAACGTTTTTTCAGTAACATGGTTCATACCAAAATTTGCAACTCAATTTCACTGACTTTCCTTGACCAAATCTGGTTAATTTCCCTGACCTATAAAAAAATGCCACGTGTAATTAAAATTAATTTTATCTGCAACACTACAATTAACTATATTTTTTGTATTTTTCTGTCAGGATGACGAGCCGAATCTTCAATTGAATTTCCCTAATTTTTCCAGGTTTTACAGACACTTTTTTGGAAAATTTCCAGACAATTTCAAGAAACAATTTTTACCGGTTTGATCCAAGAAAATCTACCATGGCGGAAATTTTAGAAATTACAGATCTGATCACGAAATAATGGAATTAGCCCACAATTTTATAAGAAGAATAATAATATTAATAATTAAGAGACTGCCATAGGCGGAATTTTTGAAAAAAATTACAAGAAATATTGGATTTTTAGTGTATTAATAGTAACAATGATGTAAACATTAGTGGTTGAAACCACTAAATCTCAAACACTGCATTTTTGATGCCTTCTTTCGAAATATTAAAAAAATTCTTCATAATGACGGAAACGCCATAGGCGATATTTTTTAAAACAAAAATAATGAATTTTAGGTGAATTTTTCATAAAGAAAATTAATGTTAATGATATAAAATGATAACGAAAAGTAGATCACAAATACAGCTTTTCTAATGCTTTTAATGAGATACTTATTCCAATCAAAATAGTTGTGCCACAACAAATTTCCAAAAAATATCCATCCTTTATTTTAAATGCTGATATTCAAAAGTTAGCTCGGAATATTTAAATTTGGTTGATTAAAACATTTAAATAAGGCCTTGACCTGAACTGATAAATTGATTCGCTTTCCTATTTAAGTTAATTTATATTTTGGACACTTTTCAATAAACGTTTGCCTATAGCATTTCGGTAAATTACTAAAATTAGACGATATTGATTTACGATAAAAATAGCTACATGAAATACCTTTCTCTACACTGTAATTTAATAGCACTATTATGGAGAATTCGTATGTAAACTGCATGTAAAGTTAGTTTCAAAATCATTATTAACAGTACCACAGGTGTTTGCTTTAATGGCCAGTTTTAACGTTTACTACGAATATTAATTACAAAACGTATGCATTTACTGTATGTGCAACCTGGGAAATGTGTTTACTGAATTTATTGTCCTTTAAGGAAATTTGTGTTAATTGTTCGGAATGGAACGTCATTGCTAGAGTAGCATTTACTTTATTTAGTCACAGTTTTACTAATTTTACTGCGAACTTACACATGCGTTAAGATTTTTTTGAAAAGAATTATTTCGCTTTGGATAATAAAATTAAAATTTAAGTGCTGTCCCTTAAAATAAGCCAACACAGTTTCAAAAATTAAATTTAATAATTCTTATTATCGTCGACTGACCACGTTCTCACATTAAACTTAATGCATCATTTTCATACTAGTCTTTAAACTTTAAAGTATATTAAAAGTTTTCTTTTGAGATTATTGTCGAATTTAATTGAAAATTGCCAACTTGATCGTCAATTTTATCTAACTGTTGATTGCATACTGTTTCCAAAATATCTCACGAACTTCAATATTTTCATGTGTTTATATCGATAACCTTTTATATTACATGCGTAATTAGTCACAATATCTTTAAAAAAAACCATCCTCAATTTTAAAGCAGGATGATAAAATTATTTTTCGTGATCATTACAAGTTAATAGATGAAACAGATGAGCTAATTCAAAAATAATACTAAATAAAAATTAATCCAATTAAAACATCTCCAAACACATTCTCAGCTTAACAAAAGGTTAACGAATTGTGTAAGAAAGATAACGGCGCGTTAAATCATGACGTATTACACTTCAATTATATTTCAATTAGAAACTATCATTAAAATTATTAAAAACTATTTAAAAAAATAATTATTAAAAACTCGATTAAGCATTACCAGCTGGTTTAACAACAGATTAACGATTTTTTTATGAAGGATAAAGGCTCGTTAAAACACTGCGCATTATATTTCAATTAAACTATTATTTTAAAAAAACTTAACATTATTGAAAACTGTTAAAATTATTAAAAACTATTATTAAAAAATAATTATTAAAAATTAGATTAAACATCTCCAGTAAGTTTAACAACAGATTAACAAATTGCCTATCTGTGAAAGAAAAAGGCTCGTTAAATCACTACGTATTATATTTCAATTACAACTACATGTATTATTAAAAATCTTAAAATTATTCAAAACTATTATTAAAAACTCGATTAAACATCTCCAGCTAGATTAACAACGGATTAACTATTAATCTATGAAAGATAACTGCTCGTTAAATTGTTGGCATTATATTTCAATTTAAACTTTTATGAAAATTACTAAAAATAATTATTAAAAATATTAACATTATTAATAAATATTAAAATATATTATTAAAAAATATTAAAATATTATAAACTTAATAAAATTAGAACTTATATTTCAAATAAAAACGCGATTATAGCTAACGAGCCGTTAGGCACTGTCAGTTGCACCATGCACAGTTGGCATATGTAAACTTCTGTTTATCGTATGTTGCAACAGGTGTTATTATATTTACAACATTCTGTTACTCAAAGAATTGGCAGGTTGTAACATTTGTTAAATAACGAGCTTAACAGACCGTTAAAAGTGTTGCCAGGCTCGCTGTCTTCAGACACAAAAGTGGCTAATCAATGATTAAAGCGTCATCACTCGATGATTCGATTTAATGGTAGCTATGTTTGCCCACTCATGTCTTAACTCAAAACCCGGATTTTAATTACTCCCCTTCTCTGATTAAGCCAAGGGGATCAATGCAGGCACTTTAATTAATCGATAACTTCGTCAAACATTCGTTTCGCAATTTAGACAAAGCATTCCGGAATAAGACGCCCACTCATTCATTAATTATGGGATTTTTTATTGGCATTTCTGGAGAATTTATCTGAGGAAAAAACGGCTAAAAGGTTCTGTAAATTGGTTTAGCTTAAGTGGCCCTTAACATAAAAAAGGAGAAATGGCACTTAGGGCGCAATATTTACCTTCAACGTTTAATTATTAACAACGCGTATTTCAATAACTAACCATAAAAATTAATCTTTGAAGCCAAGAAAAAAAATTGCTTACTATACATTATGCCCTGCTGCTGCCCACCTGCCATAGACGCAATGAGAAAGTGGGCTTCTCCTAATAACTCGCGAGCTTGCTATGATTGCCTGGTGCTCAGGGGAAAAAATCCTTAAAACACGTAAAATGGATAATACTACGTTGCAAACGATATTATAATTGGCAAAAATTGTACCAAAAACGTTATTGCGTGCATTATTAGGAGAAAGGTCCAATTAACTGTCCCCCAATTGAAACTGATAAAAAATGGCTTCATTTTGCATCCTTTAAATCACCCCTGACTTTAACTACCGGTTTCACAGGCCGTTAACCGGCCGTTAACCTAACTCGTCCATTTTAAGTTCAGCCTAATCGCAAAACAAACAATTCTAATGTCGTTTGCGAGCACGCTTGACACGTGACAAATAAATTGTGGGGAGAAATGGGACACGTTAATGACCAATTAAGAGTCAGCAGTAAGCAAGGGGTAAACAATAAAAGACTTTTATGCCCTTCAGTAGAAGGACTAATCGAGTACCGGTATTATTTTTGGACATTCAGTGCATAACGAGCATGAGGTCCTTCAAGTTTTTGACCATTAAACAATTGCATAAAAACGGCGATTTTAAACCAAAATTTTAAATTGTTGTGTCAGCATATACACGAAGGTATTTTAATGCAAATAACTTAAGAGAAAATTAGGAAAAAAAAGCAACGACGTATTTTTTTTGGGTAGCAAGCAAATTCCAAGTTGAACAGATACATGTAGGTATATTTTTAGAGTTCAGTGTCGGAATATTTTAGGATTTTAAAAATTAATGTATTTTTTTATAATGCTGTATTTCATTCCATATTTATTTTTATACTGTAATACGATAACCAAAGCAAAATTATTTGCGCACATTTTTTTTAAAAAGCAATCTCTACATTTAATGAATTCAGTCTGCTCTTCAATCTTGTGGACATCACTTAGAATTTCTTAGGAATATTTAGGGCATCTTTAGTAATATTAAGGCCTTTTCAGGAATATTTCAAAAGAATTTTTAAGAATATTTAGGATTTTTTAGGAAATTTAGGGCATAATAGGAATATTTAGGACGTTTCCAAGAAAATTTTGAAATTTTTTAGTAATATTTAGGCTATTTTAGGAATATTTTAATGGAGTTTTTAAGAATATTTAGAACTGTTTATTAATATCTAGGACATATTGGGCGTATTTAATACTTTTTTTAAAGAAAATGTAGGAATATATTTTTAGAGTACATTGTAGGAATATTTTAGGATTTTTTTAATAGATTTTTTATATATATTTCATTCCATATTCATTTTTATGCTACAGTACGATAATAAAAACAACATTATTTGTGCACATTTTTTTAAAGCGCAACTTCTACATTCAAGGAACGAACAGGCGTATTTAGGACTTTTTTAGGAATATTTAGAAATATTTTAGAAGCTTTTTTAATTTAGAACTTCATATGGAATATTTGATGACTTTTTATGATTAGGCTGAAAAAAAAAGTAACTTCTACATTCAATAGGTCGTTTTTATCGCAACACGAAATACATTGGGTAACGTAAACAAAAATGCATTTCACAAATGCATTTTAGAATGCATTTATGAAATATACTGACTTGTGTACATGTATATCACAATGAATTTGTCTACATACTTACAAATTGTCAAGGTCGGCCTGGGTGCCCTGTCACAGGTTGTGTCTTGGCGCCCTGGGTTGGA
>JAQGAF010003873.1:0-15977 GCA_034687865.1 Kryphioiulus occultus
AAATACTCTAAAAATTCTACCCCATGACACCCTGTAACATTAACTTCTAAATGATCAAAGTGTGACCATTTGTCTGGTCGCACTGGCTGGAAATGATGACCAATGATGGCATGCATGGAAATCTGTGTAAAAATCAATCATGTGGGTCTATTTTTAAAAAAATGTCATCATTTGATATTGAGTTTCTCTAAAAATTTCGCCTGCGGCGCTTTTAAATTATTAATCCAACTAAACATATTAAACCAACATGTGGGTCCAGTGTTTAAAAAAAAATGTCAGCATTTGTTATTAACTTATTCTAAAAATTTCGCTTGCGGCGCTTTTAAATTATTTATCTCAATAAACAAATTTGTGGTAATCTGTGTAAAACCAGTTGTGTGGGACAAGTTGTTTAAAAAATTTCGCCTCCGGTGCGTCTCTTAATCATTAACTTTATACAACATTTTTGAAGTATGCTACAGGCCCCGCGCGTTTGAATCGGTGTAATTAGGTGAAAAGTAACCTAATGTTTTAACAGCTTGAAACCAACTTAAGGTCGCCATTTTGGTTCCCCCTAACGACAAGCGTCGATTTAAGGCGGCCATCTTGATTTCCCGTCTTTTGAATCTTGACTAGAGGTTACCATCATGGTTTTCTCCATGTAAAGCCACGGTCTCACGATTCAAGTTTTGTCGTTCAATTTTATGTCGAATGCTAGTTGAAACGCGACAGCACGCTTAAGCTGTGTTCTCACGAGTCAGTTTTAGTCGATCGACTTTCTGTTGAAAGCGAGTTGAAACGTGAGAACACTCTTTCAGCATGAATCAGAGTGGAGCAGTGGTTTGTTGAATGGAACAAAATTGACCACTCTTCAACTTTTAGTCTTTCAACTGCTTTCAAATTGCTCGAGTTGTCCCTTTTAAAGCACGTTTAAAGCAGCGTTAAATTTCATGAACATTTCGTAAAAAATACAGCACGTATAATTTTGCTCAGCGCAATCTTCAACTGTAAGTTACGCACATTTTTTTTGAAATGTTTGAAAAGAAGTTGAACAATTTTCGATCAACATTAATCCTCTATCGATAATTGTTGAACGACAAAAGTTGACTCGTGAGAACGTCGCTTTACAACACACTCCAACCAGAGTCGATCAACTATTTGTTGAAGCGAATGAAATTGAACTTTTGGTCTTTCAACTGCTTTCAAATCGCTCAAATCGTTCCATTTAAAGCACGTGAACAGATAAATTCCAAAATGGCACGTGCACGAATTTGAATTTTAGTGCGAATCGTGTTTCATTCCTCTTTCACCTTCAACAAACAAGTTGATTGCATTTTTGTTGAATTGTCTGAACAGAAATTTGACAATTCAAGTATAACTTTTTCGATCAATAATTTTTCAACAACAAAAATTGAATCGTGAGGCTATATCGAATCGATGGACTCGAAACCGCCATTTTGAATTTAGCCGATCGAACATCGTTTGGAGGCCGCCATCTTGAATTTTCCCTATTGAAGCATAAACTCATGGTCGCCATCTTTACGTGTTTTAAACGAGTGCATGGTGCGTGCCACGGGTAGTAGCCACTGGACCACCCAAGCCCTCTCATTAGTCGCTCTTTTGTGCGTCCCAAAACTGTTCCTGACTTCTCAGCGTGAGCACCAGGGGGCGCTCGCTTTTGACTGACGAGTCCAGACAGGACTAATTTCGTCGTTTTTTTTTTGGTTTTTTTTCTTGCGCCGAGCAAGTATGAATGCGCGGGAGGAGGTGAAAGGATAATGAGGAGGAGGATATCAAAAAAGGAATAAACACGAATGTGAGCGGCTATCAAATGCGAGCTAATTCGGCAAGAATAACATTATTATGTTTTTTCAGAGATCCATCATTTGTGAATCCAGGTGGCGTTTCAATTGAGGGCCCGCATTCCGTTGCCTTTTCATCGAGGGGGGCGCCACCTCCTCCTCCTCCACCTCATCCCAAAAACGCGTCCCTTTATTTATTCACCTTTTTTATTATTATCGTTACCATTGTTGCCGTTTGAGATCATAAAGCCGTTTACAATAACGCAAATAATGGTTTTTAAAAGGGATATCAATTGGGACACCCCGACCCCCACTCACTGGGGACCAATGGGCTGTCTCGAAGAAGGGTTATTTCGGCGAGGTGTAGGGGACCCCATATATGGAACACTACTAGTCTATCGTATTTGCACGGTGACGAGTATGAAATCGCCGGTATTACAAGGTATAAGGCGATGTGAAAAATTATAACAATTGGGAAAACGTAAAAAAATTCGTTGGAAATGAATTTCACGATAAATCCAGCGTAAAACGGATTAATTCCCTTCCCATTCATGAAGACCACGAATCAGTATATCACCATTGGTCCTTGATCCAACATATACTAAAATATACTAAAGCATACAACAAATTCTAAAACATATACTAAAATTCCATTATTTTTATCAGTTTTTTTTAGAAAAATTGCCTACAGTGTCGAATACTAATACTTGTATTTGTAAGAATTCTTAACAATGCAATATGTCTGAAAATTATTTCCACGAAAATGCACTTTAAATCCTTTTCTTGTGATCTTGTTTTTGTAAAAAATATGAACAAAATCTGCGTGATACTGTACATGTATTTACATGTTGAAAAATGTGAAAAATATCAGATACTCGGATGCGGAAAAACGTGAAAAATTGTATTCCAACTGGCCACAGGCGTGATATTCGAAAACGCTGCTTTTTGCTTTTTTTTTTTCGAATCCATTTTTGAACTTTTGAATTTGAATTTGGAAGACTCGCACGTGAGCAAAACCAACATGGCGTCGGTGCACGCGCGCGCCGCGATATCCTAACCGACTACTGTATGTACGTGTTCGTGGAGTAAAAAAGTGACCCAACGAGCCTAACCAAGTGCCAGTAGGTGTCGTCTTCAACTTCATTTTCTCGTTTTTTTGGATTTGGTTTCAATTGAATTTTTGTTAATTCCAGGCGAAGACGACAGCTTCCCCAGCACCCCCACGCACTCTATGATGGCGTCGCAGAGGGAGGCCCTTAACCTGGAGGTCCCTCGCATCATGGACCCTTCGCCTCGACCCCTTGAACTGGCCACGAGGAAACACAACGACAGCGACAACGGAGGACCCCCGGCCAAAAGACTGGCCACGGACGACGACAGACTCATGGCCCATGCGGGGATGCCCAGCGCGCACATCAAGATCACCAGCAGAGGTCAGAACATTAATTTGCACGGAATGGGCACTATGACAAGGGTTCCCACAACCTGGAAGAATTTGGAAAGTCAGGGAAGATGTAAAATTTCAATTGGAATTTTGATGATCAGAATTATACTGACAAAAATATATGCCCATAAACTTGTTTAATCATGATTTCAAAAGATTAAAAACGAATTAGTTTAAAATATTTAACTGAAAAAGAACTAAAAAAAACGGAAGCAGTTTGAAGAGGAAACTACAATCCGAATTGGATGAAATGTTGATTTTTCACGGTCGTGGAAAAATTTAAAAATGACTTGGAAAAACCTGGGAAGCCAGGGAATTTCGTTCTCAAAAAAAACGTGGGAGACCCTGTATGGCGCTCATCAAGGTCCCTTTGCCTCAATTTGCTCGTGGTAACTCGGGAAATTCGTTAACGAGTCTTTTACGTTGCATTTCAGGCGATGGCCGTTCCCAGATCGAGAGCTCCTTGGTGGTGAGCATGGAAATCAACGGGATCATGTATCAGGGAGTCCTTTTCGCCCAGACGAGAGGTGGCCGAATGGCGTGACTACATCAGTCGCCAGGGGGCGCCCCTTCGCTCACTCCTAGCCTTCTAGGGCACGTGCCCTTGCCTATGCAGCCGCCGTCTTCAGTGCCTTCTTCTTGGTCAGCCTCGCCGCTGCGTATCTGGGGCCACAACGTGTCCGGATGACCAGCCATAGGGCCCAGTCCCACGAAGGGCCCTAAGGCCTCGCCGGGAATAACGTCAGTTTTCTCGTCTCTTGTAGATAATGTAGCGATTTAGTCCAGCGACGAGAGAACAAAATGGCGACTGCGAAGCGTAGGGCATGTTTTCGAGTCGCCGTTATACTGCTGATGTGGGGGACCCAGGACACGCCAGGGGGAGCCGCAGCACCGGATGTTGTCCAGAGGCTCGAAAGCGACAGACGTCGAAAGCCGCATCGGTTTAGTTCCCCGCGGAATTAACTGCTGACTGACTGCGGGCGGTTAGTTGCTCTGACTGCGGCAGAATCAAGCACTCGAGTCTTTGACTAAGCGTAGTTAGTCAGGTAAAACTGCAGTCTAGTGGTGTGGGTTGTCAAACTGCAGCCGAACGTTAGGGCGGAAGTTTTTTGCGAAAGATAATTCTGCCAAACTGAAGTCAGACGTCCGTAAAGCTGCGAGTGAACTTAAGTTGGCTCACTGTTTAGCTGTAGTGAACTTGAATTTGTTTGCAGTCAACCTGCAGAGACTTCTCATAAAACTGCTATTAAATATCCATAAAACAGCAGTTAATGTAAGTCGGCTCGCTGCCAAACTGCAGCGATGCTTAAACTAAACCCGATGTTTTGCACTATGGAGCGATTCCTTAGAAAACCCTTAGCATTTTGCAGCAGTCAGACCGTAGCCTTAGGCTAAACGACGAACGTCAGTTTCGACGAATTTCGCTTTCGAGCTTCGGACGTCAGTCATCAGGCTCTGGTAACGAGACGCTCAGTAGCATTAGCAGCAGTATTTAAAAAAAAACGAGGAAAAAAAGACAAAAAAAATAATAAGGTGGCTCCCCCTGGCGTCCCGCAACGATAACATTCGGTATAAAGCTGAGAAATCGGACGAGGGCCGTTTTATAAGGTAGCTAAATGTGAATTTGAGGATTTTGAAACGAGGATGGTAAGCATAATCTCCCCCTGCTCCCTATCAGCCTTTTTTTACGCCCTCTTTTTCTGTTCCTGAAAATAAACTGCGGAATCGAGCGGGGAGGAAAAAAACGGAAGTTTCGTCGACGAAGGATTAACTGCGGCAGCGGTGAAGTCGAACTGCAGTTGGCGATAAACGATCAGCTTGCCTGCAGTTTCAGCCGATTTGATCTCACTTTCTGCGACTTATGAGTGTGGTATCGATGACGACAAACTGGGGAGTTAACTTCGAACTGCAGCGTAGATAGATCGAGCTTAACCGCAGTTGCTCCTCCGATAAACCACGTTTACAACTGCATTGAATCCCAGCAGTCCAGCCCTGACATTAAACTGCTGTCATTACCAAACTGCGGCATCGATCTTGTTTGGTAAGGTCGCAGTCGAAGGCATTTTGCCGCAGTTTACTCCCGGTAAGACGCATTTAAAACTGCTGTCAACTGCAGCTCCGAACTGACGAACTGACGTTTTTTCCTCCCCTTTCGCCTTTTCGAGTGCCATAATGTGTAGAAATGTGATTTTTTTGTGTGTTGTTTTTCTCTCGTTTTTTAATGATAATGTAATTAGCGCATCTTTTTTCACTTCGTTTTTTTGTTTTCCCTGTCTACGTCTCAGCCGTTTTTGTAGTAACGTTAACTGCCGGATTTTGGTGGCATTTTCACTTTAGACGCAGGCGGTGGAACTGCGATGCTTCGCAGTCCAGGGTTGTCCGACGTCCTCCCGCCCACCCCTATATATATATATATAAACTGTCGTGATTTTTATGCAATTTTAGAGGGTAGAAGTCCGAGCCCGGGGGTTCTTTTTGACCCCGACGGACGTTCAACTGACCCCCTCGAAGATATGGGCAGTTTCAACGCGTGCCAATCTCAAGCCCCTTACACGTACTTAAGTTTGACGCCTTTTGCCATTTGAACGGAGGATCCAGATGACCCGGAAACGTCCCTGAAGTCAGCGGAAGTTTCGACTGACGAAACCGGGTTGCGATCGTGACGCTTTCGGGAGAATTATCATTGCTGACTGTAGGGTGCCGAGTTGAATTGAATTAATTACCCTAGTTTGGTAACTTCGGAAAAATGTTAAGTCACCTTTATTTTCAAATTAGTTTCCCCAAAAGTTTGTGAAATTTGCAAAATATGAAACTTCAAAAAATTTCAAAATTTATTTTTCCCCAAAATAAACGTTGCTCCATTTAGGAAATAAAAATTTGCTTACAGTAAACAAAAAACCCGAACTTAACATTTAACAATGTACAGTAGATACATCAACGTTTTTTTAAAAATAAACATTTGAAAACTATTTACCCAAAATATATTGAAGATTTTCCGATATATGCTATTGCAATTTAGGAGAAAAGAAATGAAACCAAACTAATTTACCAACATAAAAATTTTCGTAAAATTGTAATTTTCAAAATTTCCCCTCAACTATGCTCTTCTGAACAGGTCAAAGGTAATTCGCCTCCCAGAATGCCTCGCGGTCGCTAATTAATCTGGCGTAATCCCACCCCCTCCTAATTAGCATTTTATCCCCTTAGTCCCCTCCCCTAAGTGCACTTAATGAAGATGTCCATTCATTATTCCTTCAGACATTTATTGTTGAACATTAGCTTCATAAGGGGGTGGGGGTGTGCGAGGGAGTAATTAAAGGTGAACAAAAGGGGTTATCAGAATAATTAATTAGGATACGACCATTAGATTGTTAAGGGGGTGTAGCCATTGGATCCCATCGTAATATTGGGAGCTTCTGAGCAAAAGCAGTTAAGCATGTTTTAATGTCCAGCTTTTGCTCAAAAATTATTGAAACTTTCTCGGAAATTTTTTTGAGAAATTTTCGTTTGAATTTTTTTTTTGGTCTCACACCCAAAGTGCCTTAAAAATGAGATTACGTGCAATTTTTCTTCCTCTGGCATCGATGACCAGTGGTCAAGCTATGGTTTTACGTGTTTCGCCTAATTCGCAGTATCGACAGTGGTCAAGCGGTCAGCCCCCTGGCGCGGATTTCGAAGAGTTTCGAAACGACTATTTTTCATTTTACTAATTCGATATTTATTATTAATAACAGTTTTAAATTAAATTATTTATTATCGCTTCTTTCACCTGGCTGGTACTTAAGCCGAGGATGGCTGGCCAACTGACCACGACAGATTGGCGCCGTTTTCCCGAAATTGTTTCGCGAATGAAAATGCGAGAAATTCACGGAAAATTGACTGATACGGTCATTATGTTTCCCAAAGAAAAATCGATTTTAAGAATGAAAAAAAATACGCATTTGGTGAAGAACTTGCTGCGCGATAAATCTTTTTTAAAAAAAATTTCGTAAGTAAACTTCCAAATTATTATATTTGCGAGATATTTTTCTGAAAAATGGCGGATCTGGTCCATGGATTAAGCTGCATTTTATAGTGAATTGAGTTTAATATCAAATTTTTTAAACTTTTTTTTTAAAATTCGCCTCCCTTTGTTCAAACGATAATTTCCTGTTGACATTTCGTTAAAAATGCCTGAATTTTTTAAAGTTTAGTCGGTTAATTCGTGGATTTTTATCAGTGCCTTATAATAATTAAATCCAAATCCGAGCAATTAAATAACGGATTAATGTCATTAGGTCATAGGTCGTCATCATCATCGTCATCCAGTTCTCATCTCGTTTTTTCTCGTAATTTAAATTTCATTCTCTGCTTTTCTTTGTATGATAACAAGTAGCTGTTTCGTCATGTTTTTATGTTTTCCTTTCTGATATTCATTTCATCGTCTTGGCTGTTTTTTTTAAATTTTGCAATGGTTTGATTCTACCGCAAAAATATCGAATATTTTGATAACGAGCGTTAAAATCAAAATAGTTTTGCCAACAAAATTTGGGTTGAAAATTCGTAATTTTGTTGATTAATTTTAAAGAAATGCTTTCCGAATTTCTTTTTGTGAATTTTATGGCAAGAATTTTTAGACAAAAATCAATTGTTTTCAGGCTTTCATTGAACTTGTGTATTTAATCTGAGCACGTAACTCACAGGCTAAGTACTTGTTGGTCAATTTTTTAATTAAAATAATTTAGGACAACAAATGTTTCTTGCCAATTTACTACTAATATTTAAGAAGCAGAAAAGTTTTGAATAACAAACAGCCAATGACATTTCAAATCAAACTTATTTTTTTGTACGTTGGCCAAACATATTTATTTCATTACCAAATCCCTTAGTTCTTAGTTTTATATTTGTTGGTGAGAACAACAAAAATCCTCGATTTTTTGTGAATATTTCAGATGAGGGAATGGATTTTCTGCCTTTTTTAGACCTTAAACACGTTTTTTTGGCCACCTTCGATGTGTCTTTTAGCGTGTTTTCTTGTTTTCGTGTTTTACGTTTTTGTTTTATTTCTGCCAGAATGCATGATATTTTTTCTCTTAATTTCGTTTTCAGTGCTCGCCTATCCTATTATTATTATTATAATTAATATTAATCTTAAGTGTATTTGTATCTCAGGGATCTTTTATCGACATTTCCTTTTCTGGATGCTAGTATTCATGCCGTTCATTCTGAATGTTTTAAAACTTATCATCTTTATGCAAAATATACATTTGAGCTTTTTCATAAAAATCAAAAATTATCTTTTGTCTTTTTATTGTAGCAATTTTTGATTTCAGATGAGTTCAAAGACGAGAGCTACATTTTATCAGATAAAATTGCTGAAAATATTGGATCAATTAACATACTTCATTAAACTACAAGCAATGCAAGTATCAAAAAACATTAAGTTTAAATACTTACGTATGCATATTATTTCAGAAAAACTACTACCCCGAAAATAAGGAAATTCGACGAATTTTCAGTTGAATCTAGAGGACGATGTAAGTTACCACTTCCCAATGAACATTGAATTTTTCAAAGAGCATACAATTTTTTTTCACGAGTTCTAATGTCAGAATATGGCAACGTTGGCATTTCTGAAAAAAGTTCAATTAATTTATTAATAACAATTCTTACAATTTTGTATTACATACAAAATTTCATAACAAAATTAGTGCCTGGAGTGGGCGTTTCTGATACCAACAAGTTTCAGTAAAAATATTTCGGTCAACAAAGTTTTTGCAAACGTTAGCAAAACGTCAAAAAACTATAGTAACGATTTTCTATTAACAATAATAATTGTACCAGAGCAGCTTCAGGAAACCATTTACCATTTGTTTTTTCCAATTTTTAAGGAAACTTGATTTCTATATTAATGTTTCAAATGACAATTTTGAGTGACTATTTTGTCAATTTAACGAAAAACTCGAAATTTCAAGTTACAATTTAGATGGTTCAGGGGCACCAAATTGCACCACCCCGTCACTGATCAAGCGTTTTATTTCCGCATCCGCAAAGCCCAGTTCAGTGAGCACCTCTTCGGTGTGCTGACCAACGACTGGAGTTGCTGCGCTCGGGATGGCCGGACTTCTGGAAAGCAAGGGCGCTGGCCGGGGCATTGGCTGACCATTGGTCGTCTGCACGAAGGATCCTCGCTCGATGTTGTGGGGGTGCGAAGGCGCCTCTGACATGTCCAGCACGGGAGTGACGCACGCGTCCGTCCCTTCATAGATCGCTGCCCACTCGTCCCGGGTCTTTGTGGCGAAAATTTCGGCCACCTTTGCCTTTGGATCATCGCCGAGAGCGTCCGGGTCGACTCCGAGACCTAATCGAGAAACGGTTCGTTGGACGATGCGTGGCAAGTCAGTCGTACGGATATTATTTGAATCTCACCCTCGATGAAGGCATCGTAGAACTGCGGCTCCAGGGCCCCGACCGCCACGTACTTGCCGTCCTTAGTCCCGTACGTCTCGTAGTTGTGGTTCCCGGTATCCAGCCAATTTTCTCCCCTGGGCTGATTGAAGAGCGTACGACGGGTAGCGTACACCCAGGATCCGAGGTACGCCGAACCTTCAACCTGCAGCATAAAAAGATTTCCGGTTTTTTGCAGCACGACTTTAAGAGTATCATTTTCTTAGATGGGTGCGTTTGTACTATAAGACTAGTTGCGGCAATCTGGTGCTTCAACTACACTTGGGTGCAAAAAAATCGACTCACCTGCATGAATGGAGTAAAAATGTGTTTTTCTCAGAAACAAAATATCTGTTTTAAAATCGGAAAAATGTGTTTCGTAGACATTTTATTCCTCTCTATAATTATCCTAATTGATTAAAATTCCTTATGCATATTTGAGGCGATAAATGGAGAACTTAGAGCAACCCAAACTTGCATTATTTATGACATATGCATTTTTTTTTACACATGCGGCTATAAAAGTGTTTCTGAATCGAATTTGATTATCAGAGCTTAATGAACGCACATCCAGGCATATTGTTAATGAATGGTTTTCCGATAAAATGACCACTGCACCAAAAGTAGCCGGACAAGTTGTACACTATTCTCCGGAGAAGCTCAGCAAAAATCCTTTTCCCACTAGGCGAATTATAAAGAGGAATAAAATGTCTACGATCACATTTTGCCGATTTTAAATCCGACATTTGGTTTCCGTGAAAAACACATTTTTGCTCGATTCTTGTGGGTGAGTCGATGGCTAGCATTTCTCCAAAAAAGACCCGTTTTGGGTTTTAAAGGTCACCATGTTGGCGTCTATGACTTGACCCAAGCCAGACCGCTCCCTTTCCACCAGTGCGGCGCAGATGCCGAATGCGCAGGTCAGTCCGCCGCCGGCGAAATCAGCCAGATAGTTGACCGGAGAGATCGGCTTTTCGTTCTTGCGGCCAATCGTGGACAGGATCCCCGACAGCGATAAGTAGTTGATGTCGTGTCCGGCCCGATCCGCTTGCGGTCCACTCTGGCCGTATCCGGTGAGTCGTGCGTAGATCAGCCGAGGATTTTCCGTCAGCAAGGGCTCGGGTCCCAAAGAGAGCTTCTCCATCACGCCTAGGAGAGCGAGAAACAGACTAAAGACTACAACTCTAAAGGTTTTCAGGCTGTCAAGCAGTACGGAAGTCGAATTATATAGGAAATACTGGAAAAAGGAAAAAAAATCTAGGAGGGATACAGGATTTTTTTTTTTTTTAAAAAATCAGAAAATTACAGCAGTTTAGAGCGTTTCCTACTTTTTAATTGTAATTGCTCTAATTTTCTCTAAATTTTCACCAAATATTTAAGAAAAAAATTACAATTTTCACGAATGGCAGACTTTTGCGACCCATCTTCAATAGGCTTATTGAGAACGCCATAGGCAATTTTTTTTACAAAAATGAAAAAAAAAACTAGTGTAAATATTAACATTTAAGAGAACTTTATAATGCATTTTTAAAGAAATTCTTTGGAATATTAATATTTAAGAGAATGCAATTTTTTTTTAAATAGCACATAGTAACATTTAAGAGACCGTAGGCGACATTTTTTTCTTAATTAGCTATAATGCATTTTTAAGACATTTTTAGAAATATTAATAATGAACGGAATGCCGTAGGCAACTTTTTTTTAAACAACACCAGACATGCTATATTTAACAATAATCTAAGATGCATGAATTTTGGCCAGTATCTACTAAATTTTTCTTTGCAGCAGCAGTTTGCAGTAAACTATAGGAATTTTTCTAAAAATATAGGACCATATAAGAGTACCTCAAAAAAATAGTAAATATAGGAATCACTTGACAGCCCGTTTTTTCACACGTTTTGAAAACGTTACCTCTGCGAAACGGTTCCAGGATTACGTCCGACTTCAAGCACAACTTCTTGGCAATGGCTCGACCGCTATCCTTCTTCAAGTTGAGCGCGACTGACCTTTTACCTCTGTCCACTTGACTGGCAATCACATTGGCTCCCAACTAAATTATTTCAAAGTTGCTCATTGTTTTTCAGGGAACTAAAAGATAACCGAAGCACCTGTACAGCATCTTATACCTTTTCCACTTTGATGACTTCTGCCCCAAAATCGCTCAAAATCATCCCGCAAAAAGGAGCCGGAGCCAGACCTGCAAACTCCAGGACGCGAACTCCTCGTAAGCAAGCCATTTTATTCTTGAGCATTGGTTGTCCTGGTTCAAAGTTCATCGAGGGTTTTTTACGACCATGTACAAATGAAAGTTATTATAGCTGCCACGTGATGTACGCAGTAAAGTTTGATGATCGAAGAACCATTGGACAACCTGCCGGGCAATGAAGGCCGTGTTTGACCATTATATACATCAGACAATAACAGCAAATTCCAAAAAAATCCAAAGCAATACTTGTTCTTGGTTCACAGAAGCCTGGGCTCACTGACCTTTCGAGTTGTATTCTTCTGGTGGACGGATTATTATGGGCGGCCCCTGGTTAACTGCTATCCGCGAACTTCAATATTCGTTTTTGATAATGTTTGCAAAAATACCTACATCAATTATTCCAGTCTCGCCTAGTGTCTGTTTGAAAATTGATGAGAAATGCATTTGTTGTTACCTTGTTATGACTGTTTTACTTGCCATAGCCGTCGTTTATGGACGGCCCCGCCTGTACAATCGCCGTCTGGCGGTCAGCTCGTTGCTCGAAGCGCCGCAACGACCGCTAAGATTTTGATCCTAACGATGCAGGAGAAGACGGAGATCCTAACTAGGTATCCCTAATTTCCTGTACTACCAACCAGCATGATCACCGGGAAACACGTTTTTACTAGTAATTAATAAACGTAGAAATTATACTCATGGACGCCAACGCACATTCATGTAAGTTGTTGATAATCAAAGCGACTGTAAGACGAGTCACATAAAATAATGCAGTAAGCCTGTTAACGATTAGACCTATCTGTATTTACATAATTACGAACTACCCACGTGTAGATCAGGTAAGCCTACAGGGGACCCTACGCGGGAATTATTACTGTCAGTTTTGACAAATACGGACAGTAATACGGATCGTGTAAGGCCAATACTGATGTATTGAAGTTCGATAATGACGATTATCCGGATTTTCGGATAACTACTGTCAGTATGAAGATATTGACAATAATACTGACCGTGCAAAGACGTTCGTCAGTAAATCTGTCAGTATTGCGCCAGCAGCCATGGAAGACGGACGTGCAACATACGTTGAATTTCGTCGAAGAAATTCGTATGAGAACACATTTTCCGCTGTTTTTCTGTTTATCGCTAAATAAGCCTCGAAGTCTCCAAATAGGCTTTTGCCTTTCACTTTGATCCGTGGTACTTTAGAACTTCACTCAACGAAGTTCACGATGGTACTGAGCTTTTTACTGACAGTAAAATATTGACGCATACTGTCATTTCTACTGATTCTAAAGTGACTGACAGTATTACTAACCGTGTGGGTCCCCTTTTGAAAAATTACAGGAAATAATGCTTTTTTGTCTATTAATATCAATAATGATGCACACTTCTTTCGGAATTTAAAAATTTGTTCATGATGAAAACACCATAGGTAATTTTTTTTTGTTTAAAAACTTGATCCACATGCCAACTACCGCATTTATTATCTATAAACGCCGTGGGCACATTTTTTAACAAAAATCGGCAAACATGTTGGATTTTAGGTGTATTTTAGTGGCGTTCTTATAAGAAATACATGTATTAGGAAATGGTAATGCTAATGAAAACGCCGTAGGCGAAATTTTTATAAAAACTATATCACAACTACAACTCTTCTACTCTGGAAGAGCCAACGATTCGGACGTCCACTTTCGTTAATCATCCCCCCCCCCCCCCCGTTCCTCCTTCCCTGGACGTCCTTTATGGATGACCCCATATTGCTCGAATCAACATGAATTACTTTCCTTATTTATTTGTTAAATAGGAAGGGAAGGCATCAGTTGCAATTGGAAATAAAAATAATCCAAAGACTTAAAATTCTTACCCTGTTCCAAGGACCGGTAAACCAAGTGCCGTCACACTTTGTCTTGGTGCAGTTACGGCGACTTTCGTAGCGTTTGTCTGGGCCACATTTATCATCAGGCACTCTGGTGACGACGTCATTCTCTGCTGTGGCACAGAACACGTCACGCGTTTCCACACCTACGCCGCATTTTGCAGAACACTGGAATGACAAATCAATGCATGAGAATAGATTGTTCCGTCTCTGACTACGATCTCCTGCTGTGCGCTTCACCCACCTCACTCCATTGAGAAGCGTACCACATGACCTCACATGGCATGCTGTCCTCACAATCCCGCATTAATTGTGGTAAACGAAGAGCATCGCACACATCGTCCGTAAAGATTGTGCCTTGCTGATTGGAGCAAAGGGCCTGCCGGGACTCCGCTTGCAGGTTGCAGGACTCGCACTGGAATGGAAGGAATTTAATTTACAAATCAGCATTCTAAGCATGTTTCAGGGTCTATACCGTCAGGGAAAGTCAGGGAAACGTGGACATTTTACCCAAAAAGTCAGGGAAAGTCAGGTGGGAGTTTTTGACTGGAAATTTTTAATTTTCAATTTATTTTTGTGAAAAGCACCTTATAAATTACATCTACAATTCGTTATTTCCAGTAGTTTTTCAAAAATTTCGCCTACGGCGTTCCCTTTTAAAAAAAAAACGATTTAAAATCCATCGTAGAAATACATGTATGTTCAAATTGAGGGACAATTTTATTAGGTTGGTCAAGGGAACAGTTTGTCAAGTGTTCTTATATTTTACTGTTCTAAGTGTTCTAAAATTTTTCTAAAAATTTCGCCTGCTTTTATTAAATCTGTTATTTCTGGCCTAGTTTTTTTAATTTTTAAAACAAAAAAGGGCCTACCGTATTTTCTTGAATATTAATATTTCTAAGAATGTCTTCATAATTGCATTAGGATGACATTTATTTTACAAATTTCGCCATGTTAATATTTTAACACCCATATATTTTTTTTGGAATTTTTTTTGGTATAGTTTTTTACAAATTTTGCCTATGGCGTTCTCGATTCTAAAATAAGCTTATACGTGGGGTCGCAACGAATTAAAAACGAATTTCTTTTCAAAACAAATTGTTTAAAATTGTGAAAAAAAAGTCATATATGCACGTGAAAAAATTTAGATTAGATACATGAAACAATAAAGTTAATTTTACTTACATGTGATGTTTTTTATTTGGTAAGTCAGGGAAATTGATCAGATTTGGTCAGGGAAAATCAGGAAAAGTCATGGAAATTGAGTTGCAAATTTTGGTATGAACCCTGTGTTTTTAGTCGCAAACCGACATAGTGGTTACTTACTCCTGACCACTCGGATAAAATCCAGTCCACTCCCTCGCAAGGTCCGTTGTCACAAGCTTGGTCTGCAGCTGGCTTGTCTCCTTTGCACGCGTTGTCCGGGAACACTTCCAGAATTCCTGTAGCGTTCCTCTGACACGTGACTGCCCGTGTTTGCTTTCCAGCGCCGCACAGTTTGTCGCAAGTGGACCATGGTCCGGCGTTCCAAAGTGGACACGGAACGCCCGTGTCGCACGACCTCATGTTAGCCGGCCGTGGGCCGGTGGTGTTCTCACACTCGAAGTTGTCCACAATCGACGGGGTGCTGCCGCTCATGTTTTGGTGGCAGTAAACCACGCGGAACTGGACACCGGCACCGCAAGACACCGAACATTCTTCCCATTCTTCGACGTTCCAACTGCAATGAAACATGGTGTGAGGATCTCCCGTTCTTCGTTATTGGACATACAGTCGAACTCGGTTATACCGAGCATCAAGGACCAGCACAATTTGCTCGTTATAACCGTTACTCGCTATATATCCATGAAGAGCTAAATTTGCCATAGATTTAACCATAACTCACTTCTCGTGAATTAATATGCGATTTATGTGCCGAGAAAACATATTTCAGGCGAAAGTACATGTATTTTGTCCCCACCACCCCATTTGTCGGCACTCGACATCATTTTCATCGAAATCTGTGTACAAATTAGCTCTTTAATTAATTTGCCACACAAAATCACATTGAAATTCCATAAATCAAATTTGTAAAACCCCTTCACCAAGATGTAGGTGGGTTAATGACTAATGACTGCACTAATGGCTAGCTTCCGTTTTTGCCTTGGCCGGATATTCATTTTTCTGTAGTTTGAGAAAAAAAAATTGTCCGTGGGGACACCTTAAGGTAAACTCGAAACTTTATATCTACATGAACTGAGAACCCAA